>VZRN01006843.1:868618-918514 GCA_013397935.1 Dasyornis broadbenti | reverse complement strand
GCTTCACAGAGGAGCCATCTTTGTGACCCCCCCCCCACCCCCCCCACTAGAAAAACCTGGGCCAAGCTAAACCACGACTCTGATTATTCCATGAGGCAGAGAACAGAAGTGCTTTGGAGAAGGGTGTTACAGGAATGTTAAAATATAAGCAGTCATCAGTTAGTCTATTCTACCTATACTAATAGTGCTACCTAAAAATGAGCCATTAGGAGAAAGTGCATAATCATGTACTCAAGCACTTCCAGGTTAATACAACCTGTGTACATGAAATGTGTTCTGCTCTAAAATCCATTTCCAACCTCAAAAGACACTCTGGAAATACAGTAATAACTTTGTGCCCTTTTAGTACCCAAGGTCCTCATTAACACATGGAGAAAAACCAGAAAGGTTTTACATATTTTGGCACCATCAGTTCTGAAGCATGAACACAGACTTGGGGGGGGAAATGCCCTCCTACCTGGCTTCTTTTTCAGTAAGACAGCCTGAATTCCAGCTATGCCCCTGTCCCACACACTCCTTGGGAACCTGCAACATGCGCAGCCTCCCTGGTAGCAGCAACAGCATGCTGCTTTAAGACAGAAAAGCAGCAGATTTGCAGAATCTTACCTACACAGGACACTGTTTTATGTCACATTGCAGATTCCCAAAGGGCAGTAAACCATGTAGAGTGTCCAACACTTCTGCAAAGCCATATAATACAGCTGGCTTTCAGACTCCAACCAAAACATTAATCTGGGCCTAAAGCAGAACCTTTCCCTCACTCAAAAGCTGGACACTTCAGACACCGTGTGCAATTGTAGTTAACCATATTTTGCTGCAGTGCAGAATCCCAGTATCATTTTCAAGACAACACAATCCCATTTTTCAATTTAGTAAAGTACAAAACCGGTCAGTTTTTCTATCTACCTTCTTTCTTATAACTTGAGACCTGCAAATCTTTGCTGGCTCTTTATTTTCTTCCACTAGGAATACTTCCTAAATTATTAACATTCCTATTCAGTTTCATCTCTCTTATCATCAGATTTCAACAACCTATCTCCACAAAGAGATGTCCAGGTCAGACAGCTTCTGTCACAACTGCTTGCGGAATTCGTGACTAGAATTCCTATGTTAACATCATTTTGAACCACCAAATACATACTACAGCCATTTTAGCCATGTCATTTTTTCTCCTTTCTTTTTACAGAATGCAGCTGTGTGACAGGGCCAAATTTCCTTTGAACCACAGGCTTTTCTCATTACTTTAGTCATAGCCAGTCTCACTGTTCACTTTTTAAAATCATCTATACAACTTGGCAGATGGAGCTGCATTTGGATGAATTAAAGCCATTCTTCATTACTGTTTCAAAACTCAGGTTACCTCACAGCAACAAAGACTCAAATCAAACTTGCCCCCCACATCCTAAAATATCAGCATGTACAAACTTTCTTGAGATAAATCCCACATTATTAGGAGCTAAATAGCCATCCTAAAGTAACTATACAGGCGCTTCATTCTATAGCAAATGGAGAAAAAAATGGAGGTCTTACTTTTTCTATGTAAAGACAAATCACCCTCCAGGGGACCCAGGTTCTTGATGCTGACTGTACTTGAAACCCAGGTGACTATTAAATAAAAAGTATACAGATTTTGCACAACTGATATGAAATAAGATTAATCTCATCCCTAATGATCACTCTTGTTACGATCTCTAGCCACATTTTTCGTGTGTGTTCTATGGCATTTGGCATGACAAAAATCTAAGAAGTTTTTCTTTATATGCTCTCTCAAGGAATTAAATCCTAACTCCACCAGAACTCGCTGCAGTTCAGGAGGAACCAAACATCATCCTTACTCTATCGAAAGATTCACACAGCCCAGAGAAATAGCATTATCACAAGACTGCCTTCTGCAACACTTTACAGTATGAAAAGACAAGGGAAACACACAGCAGATAAAATGTTGAACAAATTGTGCTATTTATACTACAAATTTATACAGGAGACATGATATTCCCTCTAGATATATATATATATATATATATATATATACACACACACATTAAGTGATGGATAGTACTAGATATATTACTGGAGGGGAACAGAAACAGCTATTTTCACTCAAGACAGGAGATAATACATGCAGTCCTGGACCAAGCTTGGCACAAGTTACTCATTGTCATTCCCTGGATATCTCATACAAACAGATCCCACAGTGAGAGCTGATGACATGGACGGACCTCTGGCTAAAGGATGGTGCAAAGAAGCTGGGCATGATATGAACCTGAAGGCAGGAGGGGATGGCCTGTTACACCTCCAAGCAGCAGCTTTACACCTGTGACTGCAGCTCGAGTTCTACCAGTAGAACTGCAACAATTTCAGCACAAAATCAGTACAGAGGTTTGGACATATGATGACAGCTTTGGGTATGGAGTTTGTCTGTTTTCTCTGCTGAGCATCAACTGAGTTCTGTTTCTCTTATTGTGGGCAACTCAGTCTAAGAACCATATGATCTGTGTCCTGGGCATGTGTAGGATGTATGACATCCATACATACAGCCAGACTCCCAGGCTTGAACCATCTCTATTACCTCATCAGCACATATTCAAGGTTGGATGCTCTCTTGAATTCTCTTTTGCAAATGAAGTAAAATGAAAACAATTAGAGCCCATGCAAAGCTAGAGGCTAGGGCATTCTCATTTCCTCTGGCTAAAGAGAAAATTAGTAGATTAATTTCCAGAATACTTGTGCATGAGCACAGATGCCAGAAATCTCTATTTCCCCTTAGCAAGACTTCTTTTCATGTTTTTAAATTTATTTACAAATCAAATATTCTTCAAGTGGGTATGTTTTACAGGATTCTCAAGAGTATCGTGAATGACAAACCAAAGGGCTAGAACTCCTTAAGTGATTATATAATCCAAGAGTTGCAAACCACTGGGATTTTACTGTATAACTCTGATGAGAATAAAAAGCAGCCCTGCATTATTAATGCTAGCTCTGTTTTCTTTTTTTTTAACTCAGGCAAAGGCACTTACTCTGAAAGCTGTTCACTGAGAAGATGTTGGGATGATAGAATCCAGCCTTGCAAATACATTTGTAGGCTCCAAGCACAAATCCAAGGCCTTTAATTGGCATGCACTGTGAGAAAGGAAAAAAAAGAAAAATAATGCAGATGATCATACAACTGTATACTCAGATGCACATTCAAGAATAAAAACATTACAAGATACTCTGCGCAGACTTCTAAGAACAAACAGACACTCCTTCCAGACTGACAGTATTTTCTCAGCCGCTTTTCCCACAGTCATCTATCACTCCATTTTTTCTGCCATGTTGTTCATCTCCAACAAACAGCAAAGACAGCTATAATCAAGCCTGTCCCACTGATAAACTGACCAAGTGGCAAATTTGACTCTTGCACATTTGATCTAGGCAGGACATCAGACAGCTGTTATTTTTCCTGAAGGGTTTCCAGCACTTTTTCCCAGCACAGCAGGTGAGTTTCAGACAGCTGGAGCTCACACTACGTGAAGAAGAACATGAACACCCGCAGCCAAGGCCAACCTTCTGTTGGCAGCACATGCCACTGCCCCTGGCAACCACAGCAAAGTGGAGACAGCCCAGCTAAGAGAAAGACAACAACTGGTAAGAGAAAATGGCTGCAGACATAAATCTGATCTGGGTTGAAGCGAGAAAACCTATGACAACAGGAGCCCCATACTTTTAAACTCACTTGTAATTTTTTGAGGTATCAATATATTAAAAAAGTTTTGTTTAAACTCAGCTTCACTCTTGCTTAGTTTTGACATCAGGTCAGCCACAGCAAATTTATTACTATGACAGAACGTCTACTGTCAGACCATTTCTGTACATCAAATAGACTTTGCCTAGCACAGAGGGAAGAAACAGTCCAGCAACATAAAGGCAGAAACACTTACAAAATTATGTTTCCCAGTACAGTTTCTTTCACTTCATCAGATGAAAGTAAACTACTATACCAGATGCTTTTCCCATGAGTATAGGTGTTCCTATAGTGTAGATGTACCATGAATATGAACTAGACACTAGCAATTCCTCAGTGATCAATTGAATGATTTAACCAAAACAGCCTCTGTCCTCTCACCTCTGTATTTTTCACCTTGTGACTGTCTGTGACTTTAGGACATACTTCAATATCTAACTGCCTGTGATGGGGAAGAAGTCACAGTGGACAGGTTTCAGTAAAAAATATCTAAGTATAAAAAAATTGAATGTACACTAAGAGAGGACAGTCAGCACTGTAGACACTTTAGAAAAACTCAGGGGAAAAAAAAAAGTTAAGAGTTTCTTACTATCTCAAATTTCAGCTTTGTGACATAATTCTGCCTGAGGTTAGGGAAGTCACTTTGCTTTTCTTTGCCTCAGTTCCCTGGATGGCATCATCTCTTCTTGCACACTTTGCCAATCTGATGGCCAGTGATCTGCAGGCCTGCAGGTGCTTTTGGAAAACAATAAGTAGGAATCTGGTATGCAAGAACACTGAAAACTCAGTCTTTCTATAAACATGAAAGGAGGTAAAAAAAATGAAAGAGAAGGCGTAAATCTTTTTCGTTTTTCACACTTTATCTTCACCCTGCAGAAATGTGACTGTTGACAGGGTGGAGGACGGGAGAAATTGAAGTGAGATGAGTGTGTGTGCAGGTCCTAGGACAGCCAAACCTCTTTAACCAAGCACAAAAAGACAGTTAAAGTAGTAAAAAGGCTTTTTCAGAGAAAAATTCTCTTCTGCTTTCTGGCTTCTTGCTTTGTAAGGTGAAGATACACACTGCTGTAGAGACTGCATTTTCTTTTTGAAGCAAAGGAAGAAGTAGTTCCTACTGTATTGTGTCAACATTGCAGCACACCTAGTACTATATTCCAAAGTCCTTTACCACTGAACAAATTCATAGAAACATAGAATTGTTCATATCAAATATGCTGCAGGCTGTTGATTCTGTTCTGCATTAAAATGAATTATCCTTTCACAAACATCCAATATGCACACTAAACGAAAGACTATAACATTTATTTTGTTGTCACTGACCAGTCTAGAACTTGAAAATGGACAACAGATTTCAAATGCTGTTATCTTTCATTGGTCTAGGACATTATTCTTGTTTACAGACTATGGCAGCTGTAACACAGCTTAAAAACCATGAGTCAAATTGTTTCTTGCAGTACACATAAACCCAGGCAAAGGTAGGGGTCAGAATACCATGTTGAAAGGTGGGATACAGAGGAGAAAAAGAAGCCTAGATCCCTTTAAATGCAATTTGAAACTCTGAAATCCCACTGCACTCAACATTGCATGGAAGCAAAACTATTCACAGCCTGAAATTTTTGAAGAAATTGCAGCATCTAGGCAGAATGTTACACCTCCAAATTGTGCACTGAAGTGAAAAGAAGAAAATGGCATGGGATGACCTGAAGTGCAGGGAAATAGACCAAAGCTTGCCCAAATGATCCTCATGGAAATTGCAAGACTTCATTTCCTTTCCTGAAATGAAAAATTTCAGTTCAGAGGAGTGAAGAAAAAATGAAAATTTTAAAAACGGCACATAAAACGCAATGGATTGGGATGAAAAGAGGTGCAGTGAAAAGGGACCAAAACTTGCCAAAACGATAAGGCTTGAATTCTCCAAATCAGAAGCCTAAGTGAAAAGGAGAGACAGAGAAGAAAAGGAGGAAATGAAAATGTAAGGAAAAAAAGGAGAAAATTCTGCACCGAAGTGAAAAGAAGAAAATGGCATGGCATGAGCTGAAGTGCAGGGAAACAGACCAAAGCTTGCCCAAATGATCCTCACTGAAATCGCAAGATTTCATTTCCTTTCATGAAATGAAGAATTTCAGTTCAGAAATGAAATCCTGAAATCATAGCACAAGTGTAACAAACAAATTCAGCTTACAACAAAGCTAGCTGTCAGGGCAATATCTGTCTTTATAGTTTAATGCTTTGCTAAAAATTCCTCAGTACTTTTTAATTTGATTTTTCATTATTCTGGTTTCGTTAAGCATGGAATGAGAGTAAGTAGTGATGGAAAGGAGCCTCAGCTCATTCACATAAATGATTATAAATGACACGTAACTACTGACAAACCATGACCAGAAAAGTTAATGTCATTCACTAAATGTAAGGGACTGTAGAGTCTTTAACAGCCAATTAACCTCTTTTGAAATGCAATTCACTTTGGTGATCAGGCTCTTTGTTTGAGGACACATGGGATTTATTCCCTTCTGGTTCTCTTCTCCTTCACTTCAAAGATAATGACGTTATCAGTCCATTGGTGGACAAACACTACAAAGATGCAAGTGCTAGTGAAAAAAAATAATTGCAGAAGTAGAGCATTTCGCAAAGAAATGAAGAGAGCAGATCAGAAATATGAACAAATCATAGTACCTTCTTGGAAGACGGCGAAAGGGGAAAAGTTTAATGTAGCAGTGTTTGAAAGCAGCTTACATGGGGGCCATGGTGGGGCTAAGGAGCAGAAAACTCATCAACAGCTGTTGACATGGACACAAAGAAGCCATGATCAACTTACAAACTATGCTTCCCACAGTCAGGATCCTTTACACACAGATCAAAGTACAACAATTACTGCAGTTTTCAGAGGACGGGTATCTTGGACACTTGTAAATTCTCAGCAATGACAGTTTTAAGACAGATTTTTCATTCCTTCTAAAAATACCTGTGCAATCTACATTCAGACTACCTTAAAAATAAAAATCTGTTTATTTGATTGTCTGGAATTGACATTGGTAACCTGAATATCATTTTAGAACACATCAAACTTTTCTTCTGGTTTAACATACTAAACAATAAAATTAAAATTTCTTCTCTCCTGGAAAACTGCACTGCAATTACAGGGGAACCTGTTAACAGACACCAAAGGGACTGAGAATTTTATAGCCATGAAATAATGCAGCATAATTAATTGGAAGGCACTTTCTCAGGGCCAGATAGCCTTGGCTTTGAAGATGAGTTAAGACATTTTTCACCATTTCACCATTTTAGCACAGGTTAAACTTCATTTAGAGCAAAGTTTAATTCACTTCCTCAGTGTCTTAACTAACAGAGAATTCTCTTCATACTCTCTAACCCTTCTTTCCTAGTACTAACGTAATTGCAGACTTTACACATGGGCAATACTGGAAATATCAAATATTATCTGCAGAATACTTTCCAGAAGCTGTCAAGGAATATGCCAAAACACACAGAGGTCCTTTACCTCTGGATGTCTGGTTCCGCCAGCTACTTCTGCATTCATCTGTAGCTTGGCAGCAACTGTTGTAAAGTTTGCCTGGAAGATGAGCCACACAGTGAGACAGGGGATTAAGAAAGCTTGCCAAAATCTGCAAGAATGTGAGTCATTTCCAAAATCATTTGGGGAGAGGGGTGGGGAGGAAAGCTGTTATCTATTGCTGATCCCTACAAAGGATGCTGTGTTTTGCAGAAATGCAAACCTCCTCAACTTTGTATTATTTATTGATGTCAATTTTTTAACCAAATTTTCAGTTGGCCCATCTCTGCCAATAAATGCAATTAATGGTCCTATGACAATGCAAACTAGTTCCATTCTGAAATCCATTTTGCACATTTATAAAGTTTATTAAAAATATTTATTTACAATACTAAAAGCAGACTTTCACATTTTCTTCTAAAGGCCAATATAGAGTAGCCAATCCAACCCAGTAACTCATCAAGAGAATTGTGGTGCTTAAGCAAAGAAAATGTATTCAGAATAGGAAATAGTAACAGGGGGTGCACAGGAAATGCACAGCTCATCTCACAGAAGGGCACAGCCAAACATCCAGCAGACTGCACCGTTCTTTGGAAAGAGTCTGACTGTTGAAGCACTTCCAGCATAGACAGCCTCCTGGCCCTGCTAGCTGGAAAGGGAAAAAATTTCCTATAGTTCATCCAAAAGCTAACAAATAACTGCTATAATCAGTAGGTAATTTAGATGCATAATTCAAAGAGGGGAATAAGATGGTGGAAAACAGTGCATGATATCTTAATAAGTTAGCATGGACAACACTGCTAAACCAACATTTTCTAGCCAGCAGATATATCTGTCATTTCTATTACATTTCCTGGCAACCATTCATGTAAATACTTCTTTATTCCTAAAACATGATTTTTAGGCTGATTCCACACACTAGCAAGACATACATAACCACACTGGAAAAGATCTGCAACAGTTTGTACCTGTTTTCCCAACCCACAATCACTTTTTAGACTTACTGCCTGGTTCCAGACAGTGCAGCAGGGGTCAGAAACTTGCTAAGTTCCCACAAGCTTCATGAAAATAATATCCTGGTAGAGAAGAGATACCTTCTGAGTGTCCCTGATGAGGGAGATACTACATCACAAGGACATACCTTTTATTATATAGCAGAGAATGCTCTTTGAGCATGCCACAGTCACAAGGAAAGCTTTAGCTGGCACTGGTGCTGCTGTAGACATCAGTGAACAGCAAAACATCCTCATAAATAAACTCAGGAAGCGTGGAGTGGATGAGTGGACAATGGGCTGGATTAAGAACTGGCTAATGCCAGATCCCACCCAGAGGGTGATAATCAATGGCACAGGGTGTAGCTGGAGGCCTGTCACCAGTGGTGTCCCTCAGGGTTCAATACCAGGCCCAGTATGTTTGATTTATTCATCAGAGGCTTGGATGAAGGGGCAGAGGCCTCCTCAGCAAGTTCACTCTGGACACAAAGCTGGGAGAAGTGGCCGATACCCCAGAGGGCTCTGCAGACCTTCAGAGGGACCTTGACAGGTTGGAGAGATGAACAGAGAGGAGCTGTCTGAAATTCAACAAGGGCAAATCCTCAAGAATCATCTGGACACAATCCTGTGCCATGTGTTCTAGGATAACCAGGCTTCAGCAGGGAGTTTGGACCAGATAACCCACTGTGGTCCCTTCCAACCTGACCCATTCTGTCATCTGTGATAAGAAAATATATTAGGAAACCAGGCTACAATAATCTGATATTCCTGCTCCTTGGTATTGAGCCCATCTTTAGGGGCCTATTTTTCCTGAGGTTTCCCTCTGGCCTATTTTTCTGGAAGTTTTGACTACTCAAGACTGCCACGAGTCTTGAGTTGAGTCCAACTGTGCAAAGTTGAATAAATTATGTTCCAAGTTACAAAATTCATTCTTACTGAAATTCTACTTGAAGATTTTGTGTGAAGCATGGTTGAGAAGACAGCTACATAAAGGGTCAAATTTTAATATATTTGGTCAGTTTTACAGCATTCCTTCCCATTTCTATTGGTGCCACATTAGACAGAAATTGAAGGAAAATACCCATCTCACTAGTACTTGGATGAAGACACAGCACCTTCTACCACAAAACAGAGCCTGATTTAGCCAATTACACGAGTCTTTCTGTCTATTTGGTGGTCATTGGTAAAACTAAACTCTCATCTATGTTCCGTCCACCAGCAGCATGCATTTTAAAAGCCTATTTCTTAAATTCAAGAAGACAGACAAGTCCTGCAGCAGAGTGCTCTCTCTGTCCACAGCTTGATCAATATCCTTTCATTAATTTTCCTTCATTCTGGACCGTAGCCTCTACAGTTTGACAATGTGTCAACTCATCAGGAAAGTTAATTTTACTTACAAGATACTACCAGAATTTGAGTTTTTCTATTTGTCAAACATATCTCGGTGTGCAGGCACAAGTCTCCCATCCTCAGGGTTGGAATATTCCTCAGAACCAAAGCTCAGAGCACAGTTTCGAGGTTTAACCATGACCTGGGCTCTGTTAAATTACAGATTCTTCTTGATTGCTTTCAATCCCGCAGTGAGAAGAAGCACCATATTGTTGCTGTCAGGAAAAAATCCTCCCCAAATCCCACTATTTGACAGCAACAGCTTCACACTGATCTCCACAGCCTGGAGCTGCACACTCACTCATTACGAGGCACAAGTCCCACAGCGGTGCTGCATGTCCCACTAGCACCATGAAAACAGAGCACCCACTATTTCCCAGCTATTTGATAGCTCATTCCACCTCTTTTTCAGCACTAGGCAAGCACAAGAGTTTTTAAAAATGCTTTAGGCAAGACAATTAAATTTTAGGTAACAAAATTAGAAACAAAATGTTATAACAATCTAATATGAAAGAGCAATACACTTGATAAACTAACAGCTGTCTAGTTGCTTACTGCTTCTCATCCAGGACACCTCAGAGATCAGCCAGGAAATCCTGCTTTTTGCTCTGAACATTTGGTTTTTTCCATCAGGTATGATGAAAAGTGCCCTAATTCTGAGTAGTAACTGTTCCATAGGCAAGTCCTCACTTCTAGGTCTAAGGCTAGCCAGTGGTTTGGGGATCAAGCCCCATATATGAAGCCACCATATTCTAGACAAGACACCTTGAAAGTATGTTCTCTGTTCTTCTGCTTCACTGATTTCAAATCTAGATTGTTACTTTTTTCCAAAGCCAGTGTAGCCTTGATGACTCATATCTCACTCCTCCATTGCCTTCTGGAGCTGGAGGGTTTGGCCATGAATGTAAATTCCTTAGAAGTTTCATTCTAAATGGCTGCTTTTGATATTTAATGATGCTTCTCTCTGCCCATCATTATTTTTCCTTCAAGTTTGCACTTACCCTAGCAAAGCTATTCCTGTGCCCCCGTAATTAAAAGACACTTTTTCCTGTTCTGCTCGACTGCCATTTCCTGCCAAAGCTGAGCTCCTCCATACAAGGCTATAGCCCAGTCTTCATTTAAAATTAGGAAAGCTACACACTACAAAGCTGTTCTCTGAATGTCACAGTATAACACGAGCTTTGATACAGACCTGTAAAGAGCAGTTAGACTAAGAATAAGGGTTGAGTCCAGCTATCTATAGGAATGCAAACATTCCCTTGTGCTGTCTTGAACAGGGAGTCCCTGTGTCACAGGGTCCTCTCACATCCACAGAAATTCTAAGTGGGTGTCTGCTGGAGCACATCAGCCACAGCTTAACTGGTCCCAGAGTCCTGCAGGGGCTTTGGGACAGTGTTAGGCCAGGGAATCCACGGAACAGTCCAGACTCATTAATGTGCCAAGGTGGCTTAAAATCTTGGGAGCAGCCCTCCTCTGTTGTGAGATCTCTAAGCAGGACAGCTTTCTTCTTGTACAAATCTATAGTATAACTAATCTTTACCACAGAAGTATAGCCATGTTTAATCAATCTTCTGAGATATATAACACTACACATTCCAAAATGAAGGTTAATTTCAAATGTAAGCTGGAAGGATGAAATATACTTTTTTTTTCCCCCCATTTGTTCAGTACTCTTTTTTCCCTTGGTTCAGCAATACCCTGGTTTTGAGCCAAGGTCCCAAACCTTTGGACAGATTGCCCAGTTCCAAAATGAGTTCGCTGCTAACCCAAACAGCAGATGGCCACACCACAGAGATACACGATGATGTTCTGGCTTGCAGCACGAAGCTAAAGCAAAGCATCAGTCTCTGGAACCAGAAACTCTGGAACTTTGTATTCCTTCTCCTGGCAGAGTAACTATTGATATCACTATTTGAAATGCATGTGACTGCAAATTTGGAAACCAGTTTCCTAGCAATCACTAAGAATGTCAGAAAATTCAGCAAGTTTACTTGCACTGTAATTATTTCTTCCCCAAGTACTTGCAAGTATACAGTGGCAGAAGAGCAACACTAAAACACAGGAACCAAAGTGGCCTTCAGGCAGTAGAGTACCTATCACTCACCAATTCTATTTAATGAACTTGCATGAAAACAGGGCTTAATGAATAACAAAAAACATGATACATCATCTGAAGAGTAAGCAAGCTGGAGTTTTCTCTCTATTATTCAGCAGCTGCCAGGAGCTGGTTCACAAAGCATGATGGACTGGATCTTTTCTGACATCATTAAAATTAAAAGTGAAATTGTTTTCCATTATTAATTATAGAAATGTCGCTCTTGTTTTCAGAGCTCTCAGAAATGGTGAAACAGCATCTGGTAGCAGTACACCGTAGACATATAAACTTCAGCAGACAATAGGATACTTAGAAGAGTTTGTCTCAGACTGAACAAAATGTCAAGTTTACTTTCCATCTGACAGAGCAAACCCATTTTTATTGGAAGCCACTACAGAAATAACACCAAAGACCTGCCAGCCTCAATATGACACAGGCATGCACACACAGGCTCACTCTCTATCATTACTTTTTAACTTTCATTTTGAAATAACTTGAAGATGTGGCAACAGTTACCACTTCTATCCAGCACTAAAATTTTAGAGACCAATGAAGCCACAGCAGGGGCAAATGAAGGTGGAACCAAGTCCTTTTAGTGGGTAACATGTAGGTATTATAAAGGTCACAATAGAAGAGGAAACAACTTACAGGTCAAGAGAGAAAATTTTTGGTTAGTAACTTCATTAACCTACACTTTAAAGGCATCAGATTTTGTTTCATATTTATAAATAAATAATGCTTACCGTTTCCTGGGTTAACAATTCCAGAAGAACAACAATATTATAGCAGAGAGGCTTGTAAAATTACCTTACTACTATGTTTTCTGTTACTGCTTTCCCTTCTCTGTCCTTTTGTCTCTCATTCTGCTGCAAAACACAACACATCCCTAAGGACATGGGACTTGTGACCCACTTCTCCAGAAAAGCCTCCCACCTCATCCCCAGGAACAACACAGACTCTCCATTTGCCTCACTCCAACAGACTCATATTTCAAACACTTATGAAGCAAGACACAAATCCAGGAACCAGCCCACTTAGTAGTCTGAAGAGCCTTCCTAGTTCAAATACATTGACCAGTATTTTTCCTAATTTTCTAAAAGTGCAAATAGGACCTAAACTGGGTCTTCCAGATTTCTATTCTGAGACTCCTAGAATTCCATCTCAACCATTCACTTTATTGAAACAAACAAACAAACAAACACAAACAAATACAAACCACTCATTAAATTGTATTAACATGTTTCTGTATGGTAAGCAAATTATAAAGCAGCAAAGTTTGTAGAGAAGAGTTTCTACTGAATCTTCCTGAGTCTGAACAAACTCTCAAAAAGTACTGTCATTGCTTCGCAGATTCCAGGAAGTTTCTGAATTGTATATACTAAAGATGTAATTCTATAATACATCCTTGTATTGATTGAACACAATCCCATAATACGATAAATATATCCAAAAGTTCAATCTTATTTATCTTATTATAGGATTGCATTCACTGTATTATAGAATTACAAAACTGCATGAATGGACCATGGCAGAAGCTTATGGTGAAATCCTACTCCCTCTCACATCAACCTTTCAGTGAGTCAGCTGCAGAATATGTGATGAAAACCCTAAAACCCAGAGGCAATGTTTTGAAAGCTCAAAAAATTCAGAAACATCAGACAAAAAAGCAAAGCACTCTCTATCAGCAGCATGAGAGCCGGGCAGAGCCTGCACGCTTCCAGGTCAAGTTCAGAGTTTCTTGGCCAGGTTCAAAACATTCGGAATTTCATAGGCATGGTCACTCCAGGACAAGTGCTTCCACAGACTGTCAGTGTGACTTACCTACTAACAATCCTTCCTTATCTCTCACCAGGAAAATATTCCTTTATCTACAGGCTTCTTTCTCACTTGTCTTGTAGACAATACATTTTTTCCTTATCTATGGACTCCTCCAGGTTGGGGGACTTTCTTTTTTGATCCCACTTGCAAATCCTCAAGACATCTCAAGATTAGGGATTTCACACAGCCTTGTACCATGAGAAGCGTTTTGGTGAAGTAGTATATATTCCAGGCTGTTTAGTCAGCATCATATCCATAGGGAAATAGAGAAGGGGGGAAAAGGAAAAGGAAAAGGAAAAGGAAAAGGAAAAGGAAAAGGTTTCCTGCTCTAAAAAGGAGTAACTTGCTCACTCTAATGTAAATATTTTTAAAGTATTCCTGTGACATACAGAAAGTCACCTGACAAGCTAAATTGTACTTGGGTTTTGCTATCTTTATTAGCTCTTTTGAGACTGTTATGCTGCTTATCATTATTCTGATTTGTTAAAAAAAAACTACACAGCTAAGGATAGTAGTGATGCCGGTACTAACAGAGCAAGTTACAGACACTGAAATTAATTATAGTCAAACTAAAGCAAATTTGGGAAATGTATTGGGATGCACTCAGCATTTGGCTACTTTTCAAATGACAATCCACCATTTTTACAGGCTTGTGGTAGAGCAAATAGTTTTGCAAACACAAAGCTCCCTGTGTGAGGACCAAATGGAAAGAAGTGAGTGGGCAATTAAACACCTCCACCTACAGAACACATCCCTCCAGCAGCAGCCAGGTGAGTGCCAGTACCACTTCATCCACCCCCAGCTGTCACAGGGGAGACAGGAGAAGGCTGGGCTTGTCCATACTGCACCCATTATGCTTTTTCTCTTAGAGTTTTCACAGCTACAAGACAGGTGATTTAACACAAATACCCACCTTCAATTGCATTCTTTAGCATTTTATATAATTTTACCCAGGCATCCACACAAATTATTAGTATTCTTAAAACTGTCTTTCTGCCTAGAATTATGCCACAGGCTCCTCAGCCACATCTTCTAACTCTTATTACAAAACTCCAAAATAAATACACTGAGAGTGAAAAAAAATCTCATCTTATACTAATCTCTTAGTAATAAAAATAAATACTACTGTTATTTTACAATAATAAATATTAATTATATAAATTCACATGATTATCAATCATATTAAATTAATATTAAAAAGGATCCCATCCAGTATCTTCCTCCCCCATACTGCTTGTAATCTCTAAATCTTCCAGATAAACCCATTTATCCTGTGCTGCTGAACCCCAAACTAAAACTGAGGAAACATACTTGAAAGAGAAACCAGCTTTTAGAGGCATATCAAAGCAGCTGAAAATACACAGCAGTTCATCAAAAAGGACAATTCTTCAGGAAATGATTAGTGGCTATTTTCAGAATCACAATAATGTGCTCAGAGCTGCACAGAACAAAAGACATACACAGTCTCTGCCACATGAAGTTTATTGTAACAGACATTTGAAAGACAAAATGAGAAGGATCCAATTCTACTCTCCTTTGCCTTTATTTTAAATAAAACAAAATTCCAGTGACTCCAGTGCTTCCAGTCACCTCACTGAAATTACTAGCTAATGATGCTCAAATCAAACCCACTTTGCCTCCCTCTGCTTTTATACTTTAATTTATACTCAGTTTCTTTTATATAAATTAATTTGCTGAGACTATTTAGAACTTATAAAATCAAAATAATGAAGATCACCTCAGAATTAAGTCCCACCTTCAACACCAGCTTCCAGCAGATTCCAGAAGGATGAGAAAATAGGGCAGCCTTGCTACTATTGCCAATTAGCAAATAACTCTCATTAAGGCACGTGATTTCCCAGGTCCTCAAATTCCAGCTTTATCAAAGAATACTTTCCTAAAACTGCTTAATGCCCAAATCCTCCTTTTCAATCCACAGTTTCAGCGAACCCCTCTTCTTGCTGTAAAGTGCAAACTTGCCTTGAGGTGCCAACCAATTGCCAAGTTTTATCACTGAAACAGCTGGATTTCGGTGTTAGCAGGTGGAAAAAAAATCCCTGAGCTATTCTTGAAGTCAATAAAGTGGATTGTGGGATCTTTGAGGGAGGAAGAGAGTTATACAATTGGATGAGTGCTAACAGGACTTGAATTGTTATTATTTCTGAATGCACTCCTCACTATAGTCAATTTCAGAGATAATGGACACAGCCTGTACTTCACCGATAGGACTAACAAAGAGGCTCTTTTCATGAAAACCAAAGATCCTTTGGAATATTTATTTATAGCATCACTTGAGATTACAGTAAACGCTGGCTCAGAATATAATCACAGAATGGTTAAGGTTGGAAGGGGCCACTAGAAGTCTCTGGTCCAACCTCCCTGCTCAAGTAGGTTCCCCTAGAGCACATTGGGGCTGTGACCAGATGGTTCTTGAGTATCTCCAGTGATGGAGACTCCACAGCCTCTCTGGACAATCTGTTCCAGTGCACAGTCATCACACAGCAAAGAAGTTCTTCTCATATTCAGGTGGAACTTCCTCCACATCAATTTCTGCCTGATGCCTTTTGCCCTACACCTGATGCCCATTTTATTAGACAACCAAAATAACTACTAGGTTGCAAAAAGCCTCTGTCTGGAAAAAGCAGTTGCAGTGGCAGAACTGCTGACAGCCCAGAGACACCTTTTCCCTGTCAGTAAATTAGCTGTTTTTTACACAGTAGTAACACTCACCTGAGCTATGAGAATTTCACCATTTCACTCATCACCCTACAGACAGCATCCTCTCCCTTTACTGTGCAAACCCACTGTGCTTTCCGTGTCCTAACTCATTTTTCATGAGAGCTGCCTGCTGGCCTGGAAAGGCCATCTGCCCCAAAACACAAGTTGGGTTTGCCCTCTCCTTCTCATGTCTGCAGCCCCATTTGCTGCCTTGGGAGGTTTCCCTACCTGCACAACCTGAAATTGTGCCAGTTAAAGCTCTCTCCTTCTCTTGTCCACTTCACATTTTTCTTTGTTCCACTTTTCAATTCAGTCCAAGACATGCTGCTTAACTTATACAAAAACTGGGGGAAAGTCACTAAATATTGTTAGGCAACCACCCCGGAATTCGCATTCCTTACACATCTCCCTAACTGATTGTGTCAGCAGCTCCTTAGAAATGAAAATCATTAGAATATTCTTCCTATTAGGATCACACAGATTTCAATCAGGGTTCCAAATTTCATCCTTTAAAGTAACTTTGCAGAATTCTATTAAACTCTTTCACAGAGGTAAGAAGCACTCTCCACTTGAAGACACTAAGTTCAGATATATTTTCTCCTCCTTTGCTCTAAATAGGTGTCATGGCTGCATATGTCATATGGCTACAACAGAAATTCCTTCTTCACATGGAAGAGTCTGCCACCTTCCCTATACTGGTTTGCTTCTTACACTGGGATAACCCCTTGGATTCTCATGGTTGCTTTGCTGGTGCAAGAAACCACCAAAATGGGCAAGACAAATAAAATATAGCCCTAAAATAAGGTGCGTAACAAAGCTGTTATCCTGTGAAGATGTCAAGAATTTCTCCGATTTTGGAGGAATCATTTATACAAATATTTAAGCCCTCAAAGCCAAAACATTTACCAATCATTTAGACATAATCATCTTGTCACTTACACAGAGCTCAACAAACATGTCATTGGGGAAACCCCACAGTGCAATTAACATTGGGTTGAATGACAACTGAAGAAAAACATTATAAGCAGTCTCATTCAAACCTGAAAGGCAGTATCTACTATGTCAACACTCACTTCACCAGGAAGATTGATTTTACCCATTATTATTCTTAATTGTACACATGTAGGTTTCAATTTAATTTCACTGACTATTTTAATGATACCTTGTTCGAGTTTTCTGTTTAGCAATGCAGTCCAGAGTTTTATTCTCAGGAAAGCAAGGGATTGAGCCACACAGCCTGAGGGCACAGTTAAGAGAGCTGATGGTCAGAAAGGACAGGGAAGAAAGAAAAACTTACTGTAATTTTTATCAACTTTCATCTTGCATGTAAAATTTCCAGAACAGTAACCAACAGTAAACAAACCAAACAAAACAGTAAGTGCTGGTTCCACTCCAATAATCATTATATTTTTCTAAATGTACTGTCCAGTCTTCTGAAGGAGCTGTGGCCCACAAAGGTCTTATTTTCCTGTCAGTGCTGTTAAATTTCATAGCGCGAAACAAATTGCACTCCTGTTTACCTATTTTATAATACATTTCCTCTACACTGACTGCAGAGATGCAAGCAGAGCATGTCGATGTATCATTTTAAAATATAGACACAAGTGCTCTCTAAGCAGCACAGCTCTAAGCTCTGAGATGCAGCAAGGTCTCACCAGCACATCTGAATTCTGCATAAAGTACTATTAGTGTCTGATTAAATATTAATTATAAGAATGTAGTTATACAGCATTTAACTGGGGGAATGCCATCAGCAAATCGCAATTTTTCTGCCAAAAAACACCTAGCACAGCACAATGTTACTTTCTGCCCTATTTAATGTGGATCACAAGGAGGCAGTAAGCGGTCTGAAAGCATCAGTCCCACCCAGTGGCAAAGCTACGGTCCATGGTCCTCCCCAATTTAACCAGATAGAATCCTGCCTAAAAAGCATGCCTGGGAGATATGAATGTTATTTATTTCAACAAGAGCAAGAGGAAAATACTCTGTTCCAAAGAGAAGTTAAGCCTGTACAAGGGAAGCCAACAGCACAGATGTTCCTGACCTCCCCTGTGCTTCCCTTCCCCTCCTGGCTGACAGAGGGTTTGTGAACCTGCCCTCACATCCAGGGTCCCTGCCAACCCCACAGGGACCACAGCCACCCTTCTTCAGGAGGAAAGGACCATCCCTCCAGCTATCCACACACATTTCTTACACTCATCCTAATGAGAAGATCAAACTGAGGATCCTTCCCACAGCTCCTGTCATGCTCAGCTACTTCATGCCCTAACCCACCGATGTGCACCAGATCTGCCTGAGAGTGAAGATGGCAGCAATGCAGCTGCAATACCACTTTTTCCCTAACAAACCTATGTCATGTGATGGATGTATCACAAATACTTGAATTCTGCCACCTGAGGAGAGCAGGACCAGGGCCTCCATTGAAAAACTGGGGCTGTTCCTATTTTGCTAACTTACAGCTATGAGATACGGGCTGAAGAAAAGCTCTAGCACTACATTAGGTTGGGGCTGAGCAAATACTTTTCAACTATTATTTGCAAAATAAGAATTGACTGGGTCATATTTAAATTATTTAACTGTCTGAATCCACTCCAGTGAAAAAGTACTGCCGAGGAGAGGAAGAGCTTAAATTTTGTATGATTAAAACACAGATTCAGTAATGGCTGCAGAACTGGTCGTCTCCAGCTGGGCACTGAGAAACCAGGAGAATCTACACCTACCATTGAACTGTAGGCATAACAGGTCCAAGTCCTTCTCTTGTGTTGAAGGACTCAAACCTTTATCTTCCACCCCCAGAGACTGCTCTAGCACTCAGAATTATTCTGGAAGCAGTTTGTCTCAGATTCAATGGAACAGTGTAAAATAATGATCTCTAGGCATTTTAGTTCAAGTCTCTGAATGTGCCTTGGAAAAAGCATCTCCCCTCTCAAATGCACCCTTTAGCTACCAGGCAACTAATCCATTCACACCTCCTTAGTGCTTCCTTGCCTCATGGTAGCACTCTAAGTAATTTATTAAGTGACACTTAGTAGGGTATAGTTGAAGTGTCCCATTTCCTCACACCAAAAAACCCTTTTACATTTTTTATCACACACTTCCCTCCTCAAGGTGCCCTCTCAGTTTTCACAGGTTTCACCAGAGCACTGAAATATTTTATAGCACTTACGAGAGCACTGGATGGCAGAGACACATGATCCCTGCCCAAGGAACTCACAGCCTGGAGAAGCAGGCAGGGACAAGGCAGCAGGACAGCAGGAGCAGTCAGTATCACAATTTCTAAGCTCTGGGATGTGCCCTTCCCAGGCTTTTGCACTTAGTACTGCACCTCCTCCTGTCTGCCTTCTAGAAGACTTGCCTTTCAGAACAAGGCATCTTCACAGTCCTGAGCTGTATCTACAGAAATTGCTCTGCTGATCTTTTTTTTTTTCCCCGCATTTTTTAATTTCTTTCAGCGGTTTTTTTTCTGCTTCTGACTTTTCCCTTCTTTTCAATGCTATTGTTAGATCAGTTTGATATGATTACCACTTTTGATTAATGAATGAAGGACAAACTCAATCAGTGTTCTTTCCCATAACACAGGTCACATGAAAAGCTTAAGAGTTAAGAAGTCATCAAGTAGATGTTTATGTGAGCTATTTTTCAAAGAAACTACACAACCTAAAAAGAACAGCAACTCAGAAGGCATCTTTACATTGGCTGGAGAAGCTGGGTGTCCTCAGGCAGGATGAACCAGCTCCCTACAACCCCAAACAATTTCTGTCCCCTTCCCCAGGCACTTTCTCTCCAGAAATCCATATCACACTTACAGTGTTTTTGTGTCATTACAGCAGTTGCTAATGGAGAGCTGGTAACCTCCAAGGGGATTAGAAACAAGGCGTGCAGCCTGGTAGGGCACCACCACACTAAGTGCTCCCAAGGGCTCTGTGGGAAGTGCTTCTCCCACCTGGGGTCTGGAAGAAACAGTGCTGCAAATAGCACCACAAGCAGAAGTATGAAACAACACCTGGGGACAGAATTTGAGAATGTTTTTTCAGTCCTCTCATTCTTTGTTTGCAGCTGCTGGAAATACATGTGAAATTGCTCCATGTGATCCAGTTTCTTCAGTTTCTACATTGGGTTTTAGAGTAAGGGAACAAGCTGAGTTTATTTTTCATTTTAGTCATTGCCTCTGCATTACACAGGTTATGCTGAATGCTGAGGGACAATGAACAAGATTTCTTCTTAAAAGCTGTCAGAGCAGGATTAGCCTACTAGAAGATGAATGCCAAGGAATCTCTCACTGGGCAGCCTGGATTCAGGCACTCTGGAAATGCAGACATCCTGGGAGACTACAGGCTTTTAATTGCATGTACACTGAATCCTAGCTTACACTTGTAATTATTTGTTACTGCTCATCTCCATAGAAATGAAAGGATTTACATCTTTTTTAAATAACTGCTTTCGAGTTTTCAAGCATATCTTACAAAGACAATTAAAAGCATTCAGCCTGTGTTATCTAAGCTGCTAGAGCAGAGAAGCAAGCAAACTAGTATGAGTCCCCCCCTTCTCCTACCAATGCATTTTTATCTTCTGCATTCTTCAATTCTTAACAATATACTTTTTTAACTGATAAATGGAGATCTGCAAGAACTATTTGAACATTATATCTAAGACTACTGTGCCATTTCTCAGGAGTCGCAGAGAAGAGTTTAAATTTTCTTCTGTAGTAGTTGCCCTCCTTTCCTATGTTTTTCAACTTTCTATTGTAGTACTTGAAAACAAAACTGACCGAGAAAGCCCAACAATTAATTTCCGAAGAAGTGACGGCAACAGAAAGTTGGTCTAATAGATTTTTAAAAGGCTAGTGCTCCAATGTCCCTGCCTCACACAGTCAACAGTCATAAATCCTAACTCATTCTTTGAAATCAGAAGCAGGTTGCTGATGCAGACAGATCCAGTTTCACCTGGGAGGTAATGAGGTGAAGTCATTGCATGGGAGAGAAAAAAAATACATCCAGCTGACTATGCAGCATTTAACTCAATGGCTCCCTGGTGGGAAGCATCAACAGCAGGGGTGCAGCTGACAAGTGAAATGCTGCTTTGTGTAACACTTTACTATCCATTTGTGTGCTATAGGAACAGCAAATTGTCAAAAGGCCACAGAGGAACAGAGCTCCATCAGAGCAATCTGCAGAGGTACTCTTTGTGGTTAGTAGGCAAGAATTCAGCAAGCTCATGGGCTGGCACAAAGCTTTGTCCCTTGAATTTTGTTAGAAATTAGTTTTCTGAAAAATGCCTGCCCAGGTTGTGCAGTGCTTTATAGTATTGACAGAATAAAACGTCCCTGATTTTAGACCTTAGACTATATAAAGGGTGCTTGACAATAGGATTTAACATCTCTCCTGCTTCTATGGATGCTATTGTTACCATTAAAACAAGATCTCTATAGTCAGTACAATGAAGGAAGTCTGGTTTCTTAACAGATGTACCTCATCTTTCACTATGAGCTCTACTTCAATCATCTCACGTGACTGGGACTCTGACAACATCTCCTGCCTGAAACACATGAAGTCACCCCACATGTTTCACCTCATGGAGAGCTTTCCCTCTCCTCCACTCTTCCTCTTCATAAAACACACAGGATCAGAACATATTGTTACTTCACTGTCATACTGACAAATGGCTCAAAATATTCTCTGTGAGATTCCTGACAGTCACACAACATGGTTGGTGAATACATCTTTTCCAAGGGACTTCAGGATAAAATTACAATAGAAATACATCCAACAGTAACACAGNCTCCCCCCCCCCCCCATCACTCACAGACCTAGGTTCTGTGCTTATTAGCCACTGAGCTATGAGACTGTCCCAGCTTAACCTGGATGGCTGGCCTCCAAAACACTTCCAAGTGGACTTCCAGTTTAGTAAAATTGTGATATTGGAGCGTGCTGATAAATTTGACAAGATCTGATTCTCTTTATCCCAGGGCTGCACTGAACACCATTAGAAAGGGCTCTATTTCAGCACTTTTTTACTGTTAAGCTTGTAGATTTCTACAATCACAACTTCAGCTGTGTGACCTGGATAGAAAAGTGACCGTAGAGACATGGGAGTTCCCAATATTTTTGACATTTTATCAGTTAAAAGAAATCATCAGAGAAACACCCCATTATTTTTCTTAGAATTATCTCTACCATAGATAGCTCCCACATTTTCTACAAGCACTGCCACAGCTGAAGATTGGTTCATCTCACTACAGCTAATCAAGAGCATGTCTCCTGTGTCCAGCACCACTACTTGAATGAAGTACAACAGATAAAAGTCATTACATTAGCACACTAATAGCCTCTGCGAGTACCAACAGCAGAAAGAAGATGGGTACCTACTGATTGATGGTGTCTTGAAAAAACAGAGAATTGCCTAAAACTTTGTGCTTTCTGAACAAGGGGATTATAATATAATTTCCAACCATTTCAAAGCAGCAACAAAGCAAGGATCATTATATAACCCTAATTGTTTAATGATCATTAATTTGATTAGCAGCAGCGGAAACCAGCTTCCTGAGCAAAATTTATCGAATGGCCTCACCATCAGATACTCTATCCTTCTCTCCTAAAAAAAGAGCATTAATATTTGCCATAATTGTTTCTTCATGACCATTCCCAGCAAGGGAGGTCACTTGTCTGCAGTCTAGAAGAATCTGTCCTGAATTCCAAGTGTCCAAAGATAATACAAAGCAGCCTAATCAGTTTGGTAAGTACCACTGACCTACTCCCAGCCAAAAAAACACATTAGCATTTGATCCATCATCTGCCACCTTTGTAGCCTTGACAGCAAGCTGTGCAGCTTTGACCTGTATCATACTAATTTGAGAATCACTGGAAATTTCCTCACAGCTGGGAGACTGCTACACCTTTTTGAGACAGACATTGTTAATCAGACTGTCCTCAATCTTACCAAGGCTGCAGATGCAAATTTACGGATATAATATGAGAATGGGGCTACAGAGAAACGCTTATGAAGAAAAAAATGTACCTTCTAGACTTGTTTTCCTGATGGATTCAATTCAAGACACTCTGATTTGCTATGTTTAAAAACAAGTAGAGGGCAAGAAACCTAAATTCTTTGTCTCACATATGAGGAACATTGCTCTGCTGTTCCCTAAGCACTGCAACAATGGCGTCAAAAGATTTCTAGGAGAAATAAAAGTCAGAGTCTAGGACTCAGCAACACCTATTTTCTTTTTCCTCTTAGTAAGTCTCCAGTTTTAACAATTATTAGATGCCTTCACTTAGGAAGAGTTTTAATGTCAGAACAGAAACATACGAATAGCAAGAAAACAGGAATTGAAGTGTCAAATCACTAAGGTAATGTTATAATCTAAAAAAATATAATAAAATTCAGGGTTCACTAAACCTCTATTGGGTTTTGCCATTATCCTTACTGACAGATAAAAATGTCTTTGATTTGTGTGCTGCTACTCCTTCCAGCGAAGATACGGGTATGCATTTGCATTTGTGCTTAGCCTTCTGTTTGAACTTAAGATTTGCTTCTGGTATATTGGGAAATTCTAATAACACTAATAAGATTTTTAATTAGCAGATATGTATTTACACTTTCAGCTAAATTCAGGATTTTTTTTTGTCTGGGAATGACGTGATTTTTCATTTAATTTCTCAGTGGATGTGGGCTGAAAGCACGCAATGCTGATACTTCTCTAGAAGTGACTGTCTTTAAGAGGATTTAAATTTTATGTACCTTTGTCATTTTTGGTTGTTCAGTTCAAAAATGCACTTATCGAGAACAAAGTGCTTATATTAGGATCATTGTATTGATTTCATAAATAAGAAGTCATGCTTTCTTTAACTCTCTACCAATATAAAGAGCTATCGTTCCAAATATACATTATCTTTATCATTTATAAGAATGGTTTTAAATCATTAAATGGAAATTTGATATATTTTCATATTTTTCACATAATACTCCAGAATGATTAAAAGTTTCAATGAATCTTCCATTATTTAAACCCCCCTATATAAAAAGCTAAACCGTTTACCAACAGAAATAATGATGTAAACAAAGAAAACCAAATGACAAATACCTAACAGCTGGATATTTTTAAGATAAATAAGAGTACAGAACATATAAGAAAAATATGTTCCAAGAAAACCAACAGAGATGGCTTGAATTTAGAATATTACATTGTGGAGAAAACCAAGAATAAAACAAAGCCAATTTCTAAACCAAACGTGTACATTTTTCTTTTTTTTTCAGTTCTAACTAGTATGCATAAAATAAAAGAACAAAACAAAAATTGTGCGATAAAGATTTTAAGTCAAATACAGTCAAAGTTAGTGGTAAAACTCCTCTTGCCTTATTACAGCATTTGAACCAAGCTTTAAACCAATATCAAGATGAAGACACTACAGATTTCGGCAGAAAAACAGTTCATAGCATTCTGTTTTCTTTTTGCCTTACTACATAATTTGTTGCACAATATCTTTGCTGCTTGTTATTTATCCCTTTCCCATTTCATCACTCCTTTAGACTGCTAGGTAAGGTTACTCAAGCAGCACTAGTATCCTTCTTTTATTTTTTTCTATTTTCCTTCCCTCACAAGATTAACTGTGTATTTATAGATACCACAAATCTTTCCCAGACCATATGGGAATAATTTCAATCTGCCCCAGGGTCATTTCTGTCATTATTGGCTACTCATTCCCATTAGAAGCTGTTATCCATCCTGTTATTCACCATAAAAGTGAAATCCAGTATTATCTATTCAATGCTTCATAGTTATGCTGGGGTTTGTCTCCTGCCTTTTGAGTAATTTGTGGCAGCAACAAGACCACCACATTAGAAAGTTTTCAGAGAAACTCTGCTCATTCAAATGATTCAAAGCAAGTCATCTCACTCAGACATATTACACACAATTCTACCCACTGTATTATTAGACTGCCAGGAGTAGCATTATATCTATAAACCAGTAATCCTTGAGTGTGGAAACCTGGCCATGGAAAGATGAGAGATCGTTGGTCTCTCTGCCCCCACTTCTAGAGTAAAAAAAAAAAAAAAAAAAAAAAAAAAATCATCTTCTCATACTAAGAATCTTGTGCTTTACTTGCAGAAGGCATGAGTCTATCTCAGCCATAACAGATACCTGACACACTGTATTTCAAAGGGCTACAGCATAAACCGTGCACAGTCTGCCCCCAGTTCTGACCAGCTCTGCCACAGCTTCTGACCGATGGGAAGGTGCAACGACTCAACCTGTGTTTTCAGCCCCAGCCCTGCCTTGTACCACGGCTCCCAGGAGGCCCTTGCTCAGCCACCGTTCCTTCCTACAGGGGATATCAATCAGAGAGGTTGCTCCTGGATAAGCTGGGGAGAGCAAACTGCAGCCTCATTCCCCTCTTGTGGTTCCCTTCGTTTTCTGATTTTTCCAGCACAGCTCACCAAGATGTACACCTTGCCAGCAGGTGAGGACCATTCCTGATCACCATCCTGTGACACTCCTGGAGACACAGCAGCCTTGCTCTCCATTGCAGACTCCCTGGACTGTCCTTTCACGGCCATGCCATTAGCTGCATTTCTGAATGCCCTGCACTGGCTCCTTTTCCTACAATTTTCTCAAGCTATGTACCATAAATATCACACATCTACTTGCTCTGAATTCCATGACTGATTGTTCCATTACAAATCACATCCAGTGCTATCCTGTTGCCATTTCCAACTAAATTACCTGGCCTTCTTTTAAATTTACTTTTTCACATAGCAATAGACTTTCTAGGTAGCTTGTCTGATCACATCTTCTACCTCCACCCCACGGTCCTGAAATTCGTATTTCTGTGGCCCTTATAGGACTGCTCTAGCTGCCACCAGAAGCAAGGAGAGAAATTTAGGATGGCCCAGCAAACACTGCGACAAGCAAGAGTATCACAAGATAGTGTCTATAATTGTACAAGTCCAAGGCAGTTGCCTCTTCTTCATTCAGGACACAGGCTAGACCTGGATTTGGGACAAATCTCGGTGCTGGCAGTGCCTGCTCTCTGAGTAACCTTTGCTTCATTTGCTGCTATAGTTGAGCAGTACACTGAAAATGAGGCAAAGCATTAGAGGACTTGCAGGATGATTTCATACTTGGATAATTATAAAGAACAAGCTCCTATTCCCACCCATGCTGCTAAAGGTACTGTAGTCAATCTGGCAGACTTGAGCTCACCCTGCCAGTGAGCCGATCCAAGACTCTGCACATCTAGAGCACAAAGCCCAGGCTCATATGCCCTGTGCAGGAAGTCAGGCTCTTGGCTGCATGTAAGGTGTCTGAAGTCAGTAGAGTGAGGTACTGACTAAGAACGTGACTTTTTCTACTCAGGTCTTTTTGGATGAACCCCATCGTAGTCAGGGATAGGTCTCAACAGCTGCTGTAAGGAAGGTGTGCTGCTCAGGGCACTTCTGAGTCCTCCTGGCAGCTATCCTATCAAGACATGGAAAATAGAGTTTCCCAAGAGGCAGAGATCTGCTAAAGCCTGGGCACAAAGGATTTAGGTTAAACCCAGCAGCAGAGATCAGAAAAAAGAAACAAGTGCCCAGCAGATGCCATTGGAATTGCACATTTTTGCTGCTGTGAGGGAAGTCAGTTGAAGCAGTCTGATAATCACACATGGTATGATCAGCCAGACAGAAGCACGAACAAGAAAAGATGGCAGACAAACAAAGCTGATGAGTAAGAAATGGAAAATAATTCAAGGGAGAGTTGCCTTAACAGCGCCTCTAAAACTTCTGTGTAAATAGTCATTCAAAGGTTGCCTCATGAGAAATCTTAAATAAACGTGAGTCAAGAGTGCTCAGCAGCCTACAGCTTTTCACAAGTTAGGAGCCTCCTGCACGTCAAGCACCATCCTCATGGATTCACCAGGTGCTCATTCACCCTCCCAGCCGCACAACACACCCAGATCCTGACACCGCTCAGCCCCAGCAGCAGGAACAAACTCTGCTGGCTTCACTGCACACCCCCAGTCCCAAAGCACTCTGCACACACCATCCACAGCTTGTGTGGAGGTCACCCCTGCCCCTGGCTGCTGCCTTTGCCAACAGATAATAATGGCTGCAGTTCTTCCTATATATTTATATGCAAAATTACTGCTCCACATATTTCTGCATGGCCTAGCAAACGCAAGGTGTGTTACACACTTGGTTTTACTTGCATAATGCTATATCTAAACTACTATTCCCAACGGTGTTTTATAGTGGCATTAACCTGTAAATATTCTAGGATGCAGACTGTGCTGGTTTATTTTTAAACAGGCAACTACTGCATTTCATTCTAGTGAGCCTTTCCCTTTATTGTCATTAAAGGGAAAAGCTGTTTTCTCAGAGGTTGACAGAAAGTGAGTACAGGATGCTATATATATATATAAAAACATATATATATATATAATGAATCCTGTGTGATTCCCAACTTTCACAAGCCTTCAGAGTTAACAAAAAAACAGGAAACACCCAGCCAATATTTCAAACCATTTAGCAAAAAAAAAGAAAAAAAAAAAACACCATAACCCAGAAACAAGTGTTGGGTGTTAGTATGTTCTTAATGACTCCAATAATAACCTTTGAATAAAGCTCTGAACAGTCTGATGATCAGATGGCATGCATCAAGGTGACAAGAAGTAAGTGTCCTCAGATACAAATCATTATTTTCCTCCCCTTCTTATGATCTCTGGCCCTGCTCTGCAGTGATCATATACTGTGGTTTTTCTTTTATCTAAAAAAAAAAAACACCCCTTGAGAAGGTTACAATAGGTGAAGTGATAGTGCTGTAGACATAGTCTACTTCTCTTTGTGTGGCAGTTCTCTGAAACAGTCATAAAATATGCATGTTTTAAGCTTCTTCGTGACACCGACTATTGTGCTAGTTAGCTTGATAGAAGCACTGCAATAATAAATTTAAAGGGACACCATCAACTGGTTTGACTCGAATTCAGCATGCGTTTGGAGGTGTTGGATGTTAAACAAGTCTAATAACTACAAAAATGCTTGTTGCAACAAATAGCAAACTTTAATTCAGAATAAACTGAATTCCTTCCAATTATCCTCCACAAAGTTGTGAAGCCCCTTCCAAAACATGACAATGCCAAAACAAGTATATAGTAGAAAGAACAACGCAAACTCTGTTACATAATCAAAATGATGTCATTTTTTTAAATTACTTTAGATGTTTTGCTATTTTTGCACAAACATTCCCAAGAATAGATCTTTCTTTGCTCCACTGTTGCTATCTTCTGAAGAGACTAGTCTAAAGAAAAGATAATATTGCGGGGAAGTTCAAGCATCTTGGTTAAGTCTGAAAACTTTTCAGTCTTGATGACATAACCTTCCCAGAAGGTAACCCCAAGCCTTCACCTCTGAGTATCCATTACCTCAGTCCACTCAGGATGATATACAAAAACGGCAGGTGGACTTCAGTCTTAACACTCCTTCCATTACTAATCTTAATGACCCACCCACCCATCTCCTGCAAAAAAAAAAAAAAAAAAGGCAGATATGACCCTTGGATCATAGGGTACTGAAGGCCCTTGGTCTGTTGACAGTGTCCCTTAACAAGAGCTCACCAGGTTTTACACTCTTTGAACAGATGCTGACACACCTGAGGAAGATGCAGAACCCAAGGACTCCTGACTTTACTGCCCCTGTACCTGTCAGGCACGTTGGTGCTGACAGGAGCGGGTCCCTGCCCAAGGCAGCTGCACTTGCCTAGTGGAGCATCCTGCCACCCTACACCATTCTTTTAGTAGTTTTTGGATTAGAGCAGTTGCAAAGAACACAGAAAGACATAGGTTTAGGTCCCTCTTGTCTGAACATGGTTCAACCCTCACCATGTAAGTCCCAAGAAAAAGCATTAATCACCAGACTCTGGACTCTGCACATGTGACAGGAGATGAAGGGCAGTAGGAGGTGAGAGTGCTCCTCAGCCATGTAGCTGAAGTATTATTAAACTGAATTAAAGATTCAGTGTACAAGACCCAGAAATTACATATGCAGCAGGAAGAGGGCAAGTCTCCTCCAGATCTAATGGGATCTCTGACCATCTGGCTAGAGAAAAGAGCTTTCCACAACACTCTTCTCTGTTCTGATTCATCCTGAATCCTTGGCTACACAAGTCAACAAGAAGAAAGGTTAGTGACCCACCTAAGAACAGCATTAGACAGGTGGCATGTCATTCCTCTGATCTACTGGTTTTATATTAACTAAGAAAGAATAACATTGGAATCTGGTCTCCTTCTTCTTGTCTGAGAGCTTTAATTGCTGAGCTATTGCAGCAAGAACATACTCGCTAGAGCTCTTCCTCCAGCTGTGTTTTAAATTAAAAGACTGAGGTGTCATGAGGTTCCATGGGAAAACATTAAAAAGGCTGCCCATAATGCAGGGGCACCTCAGCAGCATGGAAAGAAACCTCTTTGCTGCCTTCAGAGACTTACCAAAAGTCATACAATGGGTCAGAGTAGGGAAGTGAATCTAAACCTGCCACCTAACCCAGTGCCATTTCTGCTGCATCTTCTCATCTCCCAACTTCCAGAGCTGAAGTAGAGCTCAGCCACCCGAGCTTCCCCAGCTTTACTTGAGTTTCCCTTGCAGGCTCCTGAAGCCCTTCAGCACATTTCCTCTTGGACAAATCCAAGAAGACACACACACACACAAAAATCCTCTCCTGCTGCTTTTATGTCTAGGTGCCATTCCTCTACTTTGAAGAAAAAGTCAGAGGAGAGAAAAAGCCAAGTGGGGGAAGATTGAAAGAGACAACCTGCTTAGCCTCTGGGGAGCCTTTTCAGAGTGCATGTCTGTGGTCATATGACCAAAGCAAAATGATTTTTGCTGTTACCACTCTCATCTAGGTCCTTTGAGGAGAAGAAATAACAACTCACAGAAAAGGTAAATATTTATGCTTGTAGTTTATACAGCACGTGAACATTACCCAGCTGCTTTGGCTTTTGCTATACCTGCTGACATGCTTTCCACAGCTATTGGATTGGAGAGAGGCTTCTTATTTTCAGGTATCAGCTATTTCAGCCTCTTAAAGACTTTTCTATATCCTTCTCACAGTTCACTGGCAATGAATTTCTCTTTAACAGTCTCCTGAACTGCTGTCCATGGAACTTGGCAGACCAAGGAAAAACATCAGTTAATGTCACCAGAATAATTTATATTTTATCGCCATCATCTTCTCCCACTTCCCCTCTCCCCCAAGAAGATAAATCAAACTACCACTTGAAGATTTTCCCTCTCTTTTGTTACCCCTCTCTATTGCTTACTTAAAACTCTGTGCTTCAGAACATTTCCAGTGTGCAGCAGATAACAAACTGATAGAGAGTAGGACAGTCTTAATGCCAGAAATTTTGGAGTGACTCATCTTCATGAAAGCAAGCCATGTGAGTCACAGCTATGATGACTCAGAAGCCTGAAAAGAAGGCACCTTTCTGGGAGGAAGAATTGAAATTGTCCTACTTTTCCAAATACATAACTTAGAGAGGAGCTTCCCATAGGGGCAGACTGAATCAGGAGGAGAGGAGGAGCAAAGAGTGGCATGGAATTACATCATCAAAAAGTAAAGGGACACCACACATATTAATGAAAGAAAAGAAACCCACCAGTTACATAGTGACTTATCATATTTTCATTATTAGAGCTTCCATTTAATACATAGCATCATTCTTTTATTGTTATGGAAAACTAAATGGAGTTAAGTTTTCTGTTGAAGTGCCTGGTTCCATTGGCCCTTCAGTAATGATTTCATGAGTGACCACGGCAAAAATAAAATTGCTATGACCTGCAGCTCATTAAAGTTTTCAGCAGAAGTGGACAAATATGACACATTGAATAACAAATTTCAATATTTTTAGATGTAAACATGATTAGGCATTTATTCATTGTGTTTCACACAATGGCAGTAAAAATATCAGACAGGACAATCTGAAACAAACAGCATGAACTTATAAGTCTGCTTATCATAATTTATATATAAACCAGAAATCAAAAGTCTGCTTATCAGAAACTTTGCAAAGAGCTTAAGTCACAACTCAAATGTGGTGGCAGAAGTCATGCTAATTCCCATCTATGGACCACATGTGGTCCAGACTATGTGAACATGTGAACCACAATGCGTGACAGTTTCCGTTTCTAAACAATGTGAAGATGGTCTCATTCATTTTTTTTACTGCTGCCCACAGGGTCTGCACTGCTGCTGATTAAACTGCCCTTTGAGAGCTTCCAGTGTTAGAATCACTTTAGTCTTCAAGATTTAGCCCTTGCTGCCAGATTTGGCACTAGAAATCTGATTTTTCTTCCTTCAAATTGACCATCTTACCTGTGGCTTTTCTGGCAATATCCTTTAAGCACACTGTCACATCAACTAGACTAATCAATGGCTGTCTCTAAATACCTTCTCTTCAACCTGCTTCCCATTCCCTTAAATTTCTTTTTCTGTTTCAATTCCCCATGTTTGGCCTAAAGTTATGAAGTAATGCAGCTCCACTTAAAACCTCAGCAAAAAGGTTAAAGCTAATACATTTTACTTGGGAAGACTAGGAATTTCTAAATGAACTCCTGAGGGCCCTTCCAGTCTGAATCACTCTGTGAATCTATCAGGTTGATAGTCACAGTGCCTCAAACAAAAAGCAGCAGTCTGTTATCCCAACATAATTTTGACATTTGTCTGAGACCACATCACTATTTGAAGCCACAGCTTACAGCATGGGCAGTCACACACAGGTCTGTTCAAAAGGCTGGGCGACTTCAGATACTTCACAAGGAAAGAAGGCGCACAAGCTTGCTAAACAGACGGGTTTCGCAGATGTCCCCTGGAGAACCTACCTGTTGTTAATTATCTTGAATATTTAGCCTGACAGTCAGCAGGGCTGGCTCCAGCTGCCACTGCTGAGGACATTGCAACAACATCACAGCCCTGGCTGTTTATTCTGCCTCGGACACAGCTGAATTACTTATGGCCTTCTCATCATCAGCTGGTAAAGCTGGGTTTGCATTAAAGCTTAGGATGGAAAATTGACGCAGGTAGTGTACCTGCTCACAAACTCTTGGCAGCACCGTGGGGCAGGGGGGTCTCTGACAGCAGGGACATACAGAAGGCTGGGGCTTCAATCTGAGTGTTTCAATCTACCACACATAGGTTTGCTAGGAAACACCTGCCACAGCCTGTAATTTCTCTGGACTTGAATTCAGATAATTGTTTGTCTTCCTATGGGTGCAGGTGGAGTATTGCTCTCCTCAAAGGTATTTGGAGAGCTTGGTAACATTTTTCACAGCAGCCTGCTCCTGTATGTGTTCTGATTCCAGGATGCCTCAGCTCAATACACCTGGAAAGGCCCTGTTAACAAACACACCAAGTGCCAGCTCTCTCCAGAAGCAGGTCATGTAGAGGAAGCTGAGCCCCCTGGTCACTCTGCACAGCCAAAACATTTGATCTGTCTCCCTGACTCTTCTTCATTAGGAGATCTGCAGCAGGTGTGAATTAGCAAAATTTCCACTGGCTAATAGAAATTTTCAGACCATCTTCTTACAGATTTTCTACTTCAGTCAACATAGACACTGCCCTACAGTTCTCTCAGTTTTCCATATTTTTCAGCTACTCTTAGAAACAAGCTTGAAGTCACACCACAGAGCGCTTATCTTGAAGCAGCAAGTAAAGGCAGTTTGAAAGAAAAAGCATAAAACAAGTACAAAACAAGCCAAAGTGACATGCTAATCTGTGTGTTTGTATGTGACTGCATGATACTGCTGCTTCTTGTGACATACACTATTAGAATCAGTGGCTTGAGGGCTGCCTGCAGAAAGAGAAGCAATTGATTAGAGATCCACAAAATCCTCTGACACAACTGTGTTTACATTTATAAAAGTGCTATTTCCCTGAGCACAGGAGGAATAAAACAGCGGGAGACAGTGGGTGTGTTGATGCTGCAGGACGCAGTGCAGCACACAGATACCATCTTTAAACAGGCTGGCTGGCACACTGAGAAACCATGGTGCCGCAGCAGCGCAGAGCTTGGTTTGGACCAGCACATCCACCCAGGTTTGTATGCTAATTCCTTAAGACTTTAAAAAAAATCTTTTCTGTTAATCCCTAGCACCCTGACTGTAGTGTTAAAATCAAAGAGTGTGATGGGGGCAGGCTGAAGCAGGTTGCAATGGTGCTGTTCTCAGCCAGTGGAAAACCATGTGGGAAAGGTTCAAGCAGTAGCAGAGGCAGAGCCATGTGCCCATGCTCTCTACAGAGCAGTCAGGCAGCACAGTCAGGACTGAACTCAAGGCTGCTCCAAGAAAGCACAAGTTTCCTGAGCCAGCACGACTCTTCCCTAATTTGGGTGGTCTTTTATATTTAAGCATCTTCTGTGTCACTGCATGTCTCCCTGCTATTACTTCTCCCACTAGCCAGAACAACTTACATGAGACTTGAGGAGCTATTGCAAAGTAAGGCTGGATGTGAGAACAATGGAGTGGCTGTAGCTTAGAAAACATACTTAACACCTTGGCAAGTACATACATATTCTTGAGAACCGATAAACAGAACATCAGCAGCACCAGGAGCTAAAATCTGGATTAGGCTCAGGCTTGTCCATACTCTTGGCTCAGTCTGTGAGCCCTCCTGTCTCCCACGGCAAGAAACTTTGCTCTTTCCTTAGCTCTTGTCATTCCCTCTGGAAAACCTCACTCAAATATGCTGAGTAAACAGTGATGACACTTATGATCCCCTGCATCACCCCCCACCTTTACAAGCTGCTTTTGCAGGTAATTGATAAGATCCTGAGTAACATCAACAACAGAAATGGGTGTTGCTGCCCAGCAGTGCTAATGCGTCTATTAATCCACAACCTCCATGAAACCAAGGCCAAAATTCACGCTCCTCACTTACAGGAGACTCCAGGCACAGACCAAATCAGACATAATTAGCAGACCGTGTGTCTAATGATGAGGCATCAATACTATTCAACATCGAAATTACTTCAGAATGTCAACTCACAAAGGCTGTATGTTTTAATTATAAAGCTATTTATAGCCTGATAAGAGGATAAAACTAAGTCCCTTCTGCCTATCCCTGGCAGCTGAGCACATGGATGCTAAAGATCCCCCTTGCATTCAGGGATCAGGATAACCCATCTAAATTCTCCAAAACAACATTGCTGGCAAAACAAAATTCACAACTGTTGGCATTATGCTTGAATATAAAGAAAACAAATGCTGTTACGGACATCTGTCTACACCTTAAGCGACTAGAGCAGTATCTTGTTAAATTGGAAATAAAAGTAAATTGTTCCTTTTTCACTGATTAAGAACACAGCTCAGAATACAACAGCAAGTACAACAGTTGTATACATAACATAGAGATAATCATAAACGTGTTCTGAAGAAAACTAAAGTAATACCTTTTATGAAATGTTCCTTAGTACAAAAAAATATGCAGAATTATGTTATATTGTGATTTTTCTCATTTACACAGCCAGCTGAAACATAATGTAAAGTTATATGGATAAAGGAACACATTTGAATACATCTCTCAACATCCTAGATGTAGGGCTGCACTGCAGCTGGAAGAACCTGTGGAAACCTGCAGTATGTCATATTCAGAAATTATCTCTGTAAAAACACTTTACAGTTTATTAATTCTGACAGGGTAGTTGGCTGTACCAAAAATGGTGTCACCATATTGCAGGCTGGAATTACAGGATGATCATTCATTTGTAATCAGATTTTCAGAGAGAGAGAAGTGTAAGAGAGATGGGTGATAATAGGAAAAAATACCCCTCCCGAAGTATTTTCTATTGCAAAACATTCTTGAGTTCAGTATCCAGAAAGTTTAACAATTTGTTCACAGAAGAGTTACCAAAAGGTCAGGTGAGAATTAGGGGAAAACAACTGAGCACAGCAGACAAGGAAGAATCCTGCTAAATTCAAAAGTGAGATGTGCCTTTCAAAATCCTGCCTTGCTAAGCCTTCCTGAATCAATAAAGAGATAAGCTAGATAACTCCCTATCACCTTGTCCACAATTCCCAGTTCAAAATATAGGTTGGTTGTGCAGTCTTAAATTCACACTTGCACTGCAAGAACTAACACCCTTCTCCCTATCCATGAGTTCCGCAAATACAACTTCAAGAAATAGCCTGCATGATGAGCAAAAGTTCCAGAACATTTGGATGGGACTGCTCAAATAAACATTAAGGACATCTGTTCAGAAAACTAAACCCATCTTTGTATTTTTATATTATTAATATACTAAAAATGGATCGTAAGTGGCCAAATTCTCCTCAATCAAACTGAAACAACTTTGGTGATTTCAACACTGCTACATAATTATCTCAGTTGATATGCACCAATTCTGCCCGTGGGCAAAGAAGCTGCAATATTCACTGTTACAGGATGAGGTGCTTTCCGCAGTTGATATTCTCTCCTTTCATTGTTTTTTCCCTCGTAATTTTATTTCCCACTAGTCTTCAGTCTACTATAATTTAGTCATTTCACATCATTGTGCACATTTTTCATCAAGTTGAGAACTACAGCTTGAAAATACCACACTAGGAGAAAGGCAGAAATTGAGAAAGGACAGCATTAGCATACATTTAATCCACTCATATAACTCCTTTGTTAAGCCCGACAGCAGAGTATGAGCTAGTCAGAGCCATGAGTAACAAAGTGATTACCAAAGGAACTAGGGAATTTCTCAATTATTAGTCTTTAATTTCAGGTGGTAGGTTTCTCTCAAAGATACTGAGTTCAGTTACAATTTATCAGACTTGACAGTTTTTACTTACATCTTGGAATAGATGAATTTCCTCCACAGCAGGAATTACTGAGTGACATTTTGTGCTTTGGAATTATGCAAGTGATCAGACCAGTTATTTGTATTTTCTCTTTGTGGCCTTGAAATTGGTGAGCCACAGCTGAGGCCATGATATGTGATTTGATGTAGCCTAGATCTTCCAAATTAATGTTTCACTTTACAGACTGGTCTCCATCCAAAACAATTTTAAGGTGGCACACTTCATCAAGTTACCAGTTCTTGACAGATTCCAAGTCCCAGTATTCTTGGATAGGAACATGTTTCTCAGTTTTGGTTTAATCCAAGTCCAAAATTATAAGACACTTCATGTATGCACAAGCCATAACACTAAAGTAAATCAATAATCAGGTGTAGATTGTATGGGGAAAGAAAACAAAACCCACCAATATTTTCTTTCAATATCATTAATACATTAATTTTTATAACTATTACCCTGCAATTATTTTGAGGCAGAGGAATACTAAGTGATTTTGTAATCTTTACCATATTACTTTTATGTTTTTGAAGAATTCAAAGATTAAATGTTACACTGCAAGATTCAGTGAACTCAAATTTCCACAGCTCCCCACAGAAAATCGTTGAAGGCTGGGAAAGTTAATATCTCATGGGCCAGCAGCAGCAGAACACTGCCTGTGCTAATGGAACACAGCAATTCTCAATTACCAAATGGTAGAAAGCATTTTATTCTATTCCTGGCAAGCAGCACAATAGCAGACATTAAAATCACATAACTTCATTTTTATAACGTTTTTACTTTCCTTTCCCCTTATTTCAATTTGGATGCAATATTAGCAACCAATAATTCAAGAGCAGCCAGAAATAGAAATCAGATCCTTGTACTAGCCAAGAATAGCTTGAAAACATTTCAAAGGCTATGAAGCATTAACCTTCTCCTTTAATTTTTTTTTTAATTGTTATTATATACAGAATCTTCAAGTTATACCTGAACTGGGAGGAGGCAAGATTAGAAGCAGATATCAAAGGGTCACATCTCACAATTCACAGTAAGTAAATACTCTGGCAAAGGCATAAATGATACAAGGTTACATAAGAATTGCCAAGCAGACCCTTATAAACTCTTTCTGTAGCAGCATCATAAAGCATTTTGTAACCAACTGCAATACATTCCTTGTCTCATTGCTTTTTACACTGCAGTAACCACTGTAATGAAGAAAATATCATTAAGGCTAAATTTGACCAAGGGAAGTAAACAGGGAACACATGCAGTCCTTCTGTGAGTATTACACTCCAGGGGCAGCAAAAGGGGCTAAATATAAGGCTCTCTTCAGGCCTAATCTAGAGGAAATTTAAAGATGTGGAGTTAAATAGGATTGTCCTATTTTCTGTCTCGCTCTAAAGAATTCTCAAAATTCACAAAAAATATTATAATCTCTTCCAAAAATTCATAGAAACAATATAGAAGTTGTAGCAACCTTCCAGTGATCCCACTATGCATGAAATTTGAAGTCTCACTTCTTTCAGTACCTACATCAAGATTTAAAAAAAACCCAAGAATTTTTTATTTAATACTTTGATTTTAACAATCTTGCCTGGTTTCATTGGTGGTGTAGAACGATATTCTGAATTTTGTAGTGCTATTGTCCAATCCAAGCTTCTGTGAGAAACCATGTTCAAGTCTCCTTCCAAAATCAGTGCAAACTCAAGATCATAGGAGAAGCCGGAGTATCTCTCCATACCAGAGAAAGGATTTGTCACCACTTTGCCATTACTGCATGGATCATCAAAGATCTTATGATCTCTTGATCATTTTCATCAAAAGAAACTACTTAATGTGACTGAGGGATGCTGTGAGCATATGGATATCAGGCAGTGGGATTTTTGGCTGTGTTATTATGACAGCTCGGCAAGGTCTCAGACAGTTTAATACTGCATACATTAAAATAACATACAGTGCACATGCCAACAGGCAAAACTGCTTTACACTTAGGAGGGACTGTGCTAATTGCACAAACCTGTAGATGAGTTAAACTAATAATGATGAGCCCAGTACAGACAGGGAGTATGCAGGTAGCAAAACTACAAAAAAATAAAATGTTTTCATTTAAATTGCTGTATCTGTTGCCTTAACTGAAAATAACTAGACCTGGAATCACAGTATATATTTTTTTGCATACCATAATAATTTGAAACAACTACAGACTTTAGCTGAACACAAAACACGAAGGAATAAAAGGAGCAAATTTGACACACTCTTGCGCTGGGCACAGACATGCATGTGGAGTACAAAAAGGAGCAATTGCGTGATGTAACACACTGGGAGGTGCACTGGGTAAGGAAAGAGCTATAAACCAAGATGCTGGATAGCAAAGATGAAGCTGTGTAGGCTCTTGGAGGTGCTGCATCTGTGAGGGAATTCTGCTGCTGAACCACGTTCATGTCTTAATGGTCCTGAAATTGTAGAGGCTAAAAGACAAGAGCAAGCTCACACCTGGCCATCATGCAGAGGTGATGCTCAGCTCCTGGAGGAGAGTACCTGCATACAGTGGGTGTTGAAGACAGGTTAGTAAGCCCCTTGTTGGTAGGAGCTACCAGCTCAGGACAGATGGCTCAAAAAAACCACAGAGAAAATCAGAAATGGTCATCTACTCCTTTTTTCATCCTGAAAACCCAGGGTTGTATGAAAGAGCCTGTATCACCTGCAGCACAGCCCCAGAGGAGCAGACCAGTAGGCCAGACATGCATTAGGAACCACTCCAGGCTTGAGGGACACCACAAGTTGACTGTAGAGGAACTCAAGAAGCTATTAGCCATAAACAATCAAAAGATAATCACATATGCAGTAGACTTAGCAAGAAAACAAAATGTAACCATACTGAGCAAAAGGATAAAATTTCTTTATCTACCCATGTATTTTTCTGCAATTTGTAGTGTAGATTTTCAATTTTAACATTAATTTTTATAATGTTTCAGCCTCTAAAAGACCACCGGACAGTTGTATGCGTCCTGTCCAAAATCTGCTTTTAAGAGGATCTCTTAAAAAAAGAAAATGCATAGGTTTATGACTCAGTAAGGTATGGTGATAGAGAACAAAGGGAGACTTCAGAAAATAAGGCAAAAGAGAGAAATTTGCTAGTTTTTAACCCTTCCCAATCTCCATTAAGCCAGAAAGCCACACAGTGCCAGCAATTCTCCTGCCTTCTGTTCCATACAGCCAGAGACTTCATCTGGTATTCTTATTAGGAGCATCCTTTAAAGAAGATTGTCAAAAGGACAGGATAGCCACATTAAATCAGACCAACAAGATGCTTAGCATCCAGTCTGATACCATGGCTACAAGAAAATGTAGGAAAGCCCATATGGACTGGAATAATATACAGTGATACTCCTCTACAACATTCTCCCAACTTCCAGCTCGGGGAAGAGGCAGTATTGCTGAATTTCATAATCTCCATTTGAATTTATCCCCATTTCATTTTTCTTCCCTTTATGTGTCCAGACAGTTCTTTAACATATGTGAACTTTTAGCCTCCACAGTACACCCAGTCAAGAATTTCAGTGCAGAACTATTCAGCAAGCAAAGAATACTCTCTTCTTTTTGTAACCTGCTAGATGCGTGTGATATCTTCCTTCCCAGAATGTTACAATTATGGAAAGAGAAAGTATCCCTGCAACTTATTCTCCACTTGTGGGGGAAAGACTAAAAAAATTAAGACAGATCTTACTGCATACAATAACAAACCAGTATAGGAAGAGAAGGACAATGAAGGATGGTGTTCTCCTAACAACCCGAAAAATTGACCTCTCTTCCCTGGCATAAAGCTGTATCCAAAAGGCTACAGCAAACAACTAAAGCTGGTGGCTGTAACTGTAGTCAGTAGCAGAGAATGCAAGGGTCTGCCTTCCTGGGCTCTTGTAAAAAAGTCAAATCATTGCCACAAGTATCACAGCCAGAGAGGAACCTGAATTGTTTCTGGGTCTGTCAGTCTCTTTGGAAGTGATGGGAGGCAACACTGAATACACTTAACAGACTAATCAATAAAATTACTCACATTCACAGGAGCTATGTGCATGCTCCAGTGTGTATTTATATCCAGCTGCTTAACAAGAATTTTACATAAATGCTGAAAGAATATTCCCGAGAGAAACAGAAATGCACAACGTATTTTCACAGAAAACTCCTTCCAACTGCATTTCTCAGGTGAACATGGCAGGCAATTAAATATATAAGGATCAATAAGCATAGACTTACAAAATTTAACTAATATAGTTAGTTACAACCAGCCTACAACAAGAAGAAAAAATGCAGATCTTTTGTCACCACAGGCTTCCAATAATATCATATTATCCTGGGAGACAGAGAGTAGATTCTGCTTAAAAGTAACCACTGCTATGGATACACAGTGAGCAGAGCTGACCGAAACCAGAGAGCCCAAGCAAGGCACAGTCTGACTGATGGCACTGGGAGCAGCACACGTTGGGCTGGGAGGCAGATACCAGCCACCACAAGCATTCCTCCCCCATAACAACAAGGACTGCAGCCCTGCACTTCTGACACACCATACACCAAATGCCCTATAGACACCTAGTCCATACTGTACAAAACTGTTTTTAAAAAATCTCTGCACTTCAGAGATACTCACCTATTTTAAAAACAAAGCTCCACTAGGCTTTTGCTGCATATCATGTTTTACATTTTAATGGGTTTGCATTTGTCTGTTTTGTTATTTGGAGAAAGGAATAAACGTCGTTTTCTGTTAACCTTTCTTTAAACAACTGTTTCTCCAAAACAAAACGCAAATCTTCAATAGCTATGTTATGTGCACATATATACACACAGAGCCATGCCTTTTCACATCCACTGTTCTAAAGACAGCCCTCAGTCAGAGTCAGGCACTTTGCCAAGATGATTTTCAACACTCTAACCAGTTAATGAAAAAATTGTGCTGTTTTCACTAATTCAAAACGAGGACAGAGATATGTTCACCAGGGAATCCAAGATCTCTTCCTCTTTATTCACCATCTCATTTGGCTATTCATTTCTTGAGCATTTCACACTATGTGTTTCATCAACATGAAATTCAATTTAACGCTTAAATAGGAAATAAAAACAACCAGACATTTGTAACTAGAACAACTTTAGATTTTTCATTCTGATTTTATTCCCATTTGATTTGGTTTCAATTACTGTCTGTTTACTTTTTTAGTAGCTGATTGAATTTGGGAATGATGCTTGATGACAAATTGTGCATTCTGCTTTTCAAACATTATCCAGTGGGTTCTGCTGGTGTTTACCATAGCAGTCATGTATTCCAAGTTGTGTTTCACTGACTCTCCAGCTTGGCAAAGACCTGCTTCACTAGAGGTATTATTGACAAACACTAAGCAAGCAAACAGGGAGAGACAATTCACGATTTTTCATAACATGACCGAAGGCAGAAGAAAAATACTTTTTCCCCACAAAATGTACTATACCAAGCAGAGTCAAGGAACTGAGACATTTTACCCCAGTCATGTCAGCACTGAACTCTGATCAGCCTTGAAGGATTTTGTGTATGTTGATTTTCACAAGAGAAATCACAGACATGAATATTAATAAAGGTAGTGGGTTTGTTGTTCTCAGCATAGCAGAGTATCTGTTTTAGGAAAACATTTCCAGAAGAGCTGAAACAAAATTTCACAAGACTAAAGGCCTTCCATTTGTTCTACAGAATTATCTTTCTTCTGTTATGTTAGTGACAGCCTAAGCAGATCATATTTGCTTTCCTGAAGTTTTGAAATGTGCCTATCAAAACCCATTACTACAGCAGCAGCCATTCCTACTAGAAGCCATTAGCCAGCAGGAAATAACAGGGCTGTTCAGACACAAGCAAAAAAAAAAAAAGAGCAAAAATTAGAAATGTGCAGAGACAAGAAAAGTCTAAAAATATCAATGACTAAGTTTCCAGGTAAAACCAAAAAAATACAGTCATAGAAAACATCCATCTTCCAGCAAATGTTGGTTCTACATAGGCAGTGGTCATTAATTAAAAGCAAAATATACACTATACAAATACACTGAGTAAACTCTCAGAACTTGGTTGGAAAAGCTAAGAATATTTCTGAAGATCACAGATCTACCCTTTCTGTGCTAACAGAGGCAGGTCTGCTGCTCCCAGGCCAACAGTTAACATCAGCAAGAAGAACTGTCCTAACTCTACAGACTGAAAAGGATTCACCATTTTTCATACAGTTTTCACTTTATGTTTATGACAGGATTTGTTTTGACACACCAAGTTAGCCTTTTGAAAATATTTAACTCTATCACAAAGAAGAGAGAGAAGCATTTTATTTCGGATGACAAGAGTAGCCCAGGGCAGAAGCAGGTCAGCATCTTCAGGATAACAGAGATCCAACTGCTCTGTTTGGAGTGCGGGTCAAGACATTCAGGAAAGTCATCAGAAAAGATACAGTCCTAATCAGCCTGAAAATCATTCCCACTGCTGATCTTAAATGGTTCATGCTGATGGGAGTTTTAACCACTTACTGTGATCTCCATGCTCCAAATTACCAACTGAAGAAAAAGTGCCTATGGGTGTCTCCAACTCAGAAGAAAAGGTGGTGATATGGCTACAGTGCAGACAGGAACAGGACACTGCATCTCTTTAATGACTCAGTCATTTGGCTGGACCTTACTAATTTGTAGGTCTTCAAAATTAAATGCTGTCAATTTTCAAAGGCAACATGCAATAATCAGTTTTATCAAGAAAGATTTATAATGAACAGCAACAGCTAATACTTAGAGGCAATTCCAGTGTTCAATGAATCACCTTAGGAATACAGTCATTTCTTCTGTCACTAAATACATGTGCTTTTTCCTTTCCTGTTTGCGATTTTTGTAATTTTTTTCCCTGTATTCCTTATGGCCAAGTAGTACATGGGACAGGGACCTGCTCTGTATCAGGTTCCATAACCCAATGCAGTGAATACATTTCACATCTGAGCCTCAGAAACCACTTAATTTCTCAGCTGCAGCTGGAGGGAGGGGAGGGGGGAAGAGTAGTCTGCAGAAAGAAAATCTCATGCCCTGAGAAACAGCACAAAACCATCCTGCCCATTTCCATTAGGACACCAGGACACTCTATTTTCAGAACTGTCCAAGGCAGACAGGGATGTGTAGACATTTTATGTAGCTACTACACACATGAAGCCTCACCTGTATCCCAGTTGCTGGTGCTGCCAGGCTGCTGCTGAAACTGCAAAGGAAAGAGTGTAGGTCTGATAGGCTACACTGCCCTTCTGCTACAGAAACATCTGCAAACATTGCCCACCTTTATAAGCAGAAGAAAATTTTACCCAAAATGATGATTCAAAATTCTTCAGTTCCGAATAACAAGCATTAACTCCTAGAAGCAAGAAATCCAGGGCCAGCAGTCTGGGTACAGTTACTCTTGTCTTCTGACATTTAAACAAAAAACAGGCTTAGTCAGGTAACTCAGATATATGTTGAGGATACCTAATTTGAACTAATAAATTCAGTCACCTTCTTCTCCTAGTAGCAAATGTATAAGTAGTTAACGTAAAAAAGTTTTCACTTTGAAAGAAGAACATATGGGAAACTCCTCCTGATGTTCTAGGAAATGCAGAGTCAAACTTGGAAAACCACTGTTTAGAAGGAAGGCATAATCAAGAAAAAGTGCTACCAAGACTACATAGGAAAAATACGAATTTCATAGCCAGTTAAGGAGGTTCACAGAGCATGCCATTGGAATTTTACACCTAAAGGAGCAAGGAGCTAAAGCAGATGGAAGACAGTGTCAGAGAAAGCAGTTACACAAAACATGACTGAAGTTCATATCTTCAGAAAATCCACAGGAATCTGCGCTCCATTGAACCTGAAATCAGCAAAAGGAAACTCTGAAGGACTTTTGAACGATTAGAAATCAGTGATCAAAAATCATCACCAGTTAGTTCTGACTGCTACAACAGCAGAGTTAATCCTGACAAATATCAAGACAGGAATACCACAAGAGTGAAGAGACAACATTAATATCATACTGTGGCATTCATGAAGCCATAATTAAAAGGAAGTATCTTGTCTAAGCATTCAAATTTCAGAAAAGATATGGACAAATAAAACGAAGAAGTCAAAAACAGCTACGGGAATGAGTCAAAGTTTGGGAGATAATGATAAGCTAATTTATTAAAAATAAAATAGCATTCAATTATTTTCATAAATACTTTCCTGCAAGACAGACTTCTAGTACTCGTTGTCTTTATCCAAAAGAATGGCCTGAGTCATTTCCGTTATTAAAAATTGGAGTTTCATAAGCTCAAAATGTAAATAAGTTGATTATTTTGGCAGACAGACTTTTGAAGCAACATGTTGCCTCTTGTGGTTGGTTCAAGATGACTGTAAGAAATTCAACCATGATCAAATACCTTTATAGAAAACTTATTGAAACTGCATGAATAATTCCAAACATGCTCTAGAGACAAATGAAATTTTTTAACTGAAATGATACAAAAACAGTGGTTCCTCTCACTCCTAAGTTGACAAAGCTATTTTAAAATAAGTTTCAAAATTCAGTGCATCAGGGCAACTTCATTTATTTCAGGTAATTTATCCAAGACTCACTTCAATACACCTGACATGAAGCACTGGCATGGTGACTCTGAGTAACACATCATGGCTGACAAGATCCAGTTCAATCTGAAGTAAATATATTTGGAAGGTTTTAAGGCAAAGTGACATCTAGGCATGTTATATTATTGAATATTGCCTCAGAAGGGTGTAAATTAAAATCATTTGGTATTATGCCATATGCTATTTTCAGTGATACTTTTTAAGTTCTGCAAGATGTAATAGACATACCAGAGACAGGCCAAACAAAAAAATAGTTACGGTTGGTTCAAGCAACTCTCCTGCTTAGGGAAGCATCCTAGCTAAATGCTGAAGCATTATGGGTTTACAAGTGCAGTTCACTTCAAATTTCCATTCCTTTTTCTTTTTCATATCAGTTACAGATATAAAAACACAATACTTGCACATAATTCACATTTTAATTTCTCAAGAGCAGCAAAAAGCTGAGTTAAAATATCAATGCACATAAAATTTATGAAAACCACTTCCTATTTCACTAAAGGCTACATTCAAGGATACCAACCAATTTTTTATTTCATAAGTTTTGATCCACTTAGAAGTAAAAATATATAAAAAACCCAAAAAGTAAACATTCCAGTCACCTGAAAGCCTAATAGATAACATAATCTTTGACTATAATGCCAGGGAAAGTATCAAATAGTGAAGCAGGGATATTACATCATCTCTGAATTCAGCCATGGTGAAGCACATCCTGAGATGTATGCCCATTCCTGGTATGCACATTTTGGGACAGAGCTCCCTAGAGTAAACTAGAGTAAATCCAGAGAAAGATCCGTAAAAATGAGCTGAACACCAGAAAATGGGCTTTAAAAGAAGACTTGCTTCGTGATAAAAAAGGCTGAATAATTTTGATTGAAACACATTTTTACAAACAAGGCAAACGTCATTTGATTACCAAGTGCCTATAGCAGAAGAAGCTAGCCAATAGTAAAGGAGATAATGAATAAGAGACTTATTTTTGCTGAAAAACCTACCATGCCACCAAACAGTTCATTTCCCATTTGAAATCTAAAAACAAAAGGAGATCTCCCTCTCAGGGATGTGGTGAGACTCTTGGGTCCTGTACAGGGCCAGGAGCTGGACTTGATGATCCTTGTGGGTCCCAACTCAGCATGTTCTGTGATTCTGTGAACCTGTGCTGCACAGCTGGGTTTTGACTTTTGGCTTCTTTTCTCAGGAAATTACTGCACAGAACTGTTTCACAAAAGATACAACGAAAAAGGCCTGGGGTACTCTCTTTCAGTAATAAGATGAGAATACTTCTTGTTCAGTCCCTATGCCTGCTACAACTCCATGATTTTTAATTCTCTCAGTAATTCAGCTGGTGCCTTTGATTTCTGTTTGCTTCACCTTTAAATACTTACAGTCTTATTGTTCTGCAAAGGTAGGAGACTGTGAAAGAGCAGCTGCAGTCTATTACAATGATAATACAGGGAATACAACCATGAAAACTTTCCTGAAAGCAAGAGAAAAACAATCTGAAATAAAAGTAACAGCAGATTGATGGAATACTGCTATTCCTTCTGTAAAAATGGATGACAGAATCCATTAGGGTTTTTGACTTAAAAATATGAGTCTGTTTTTAATGTTCATGATAGGTAAGGCTAGTTGTGACTAGGATGACAGTGAGAATCATTCCTCCTAGGAAATAAATCAGCATCACTATTCATTAAAAAAAAAGATATTCTTTTAGAAGCCAAAAAGATACACATAAAACTATGCTTTTTCTTGCCCTTATGAAGCTTTAATGAAAAATGAATCTTTATCCAATGGCAAGCCAACTGATCTTAATCAAAACAAGTTGTGGATGCAGAGGGCAGTAGATCTTATCTGTGTTAATCACCTAGTAAATATTCTACTTTCCTTTTTCAGCAAGGAAACCCTTTGGAATCAGCTAATACCAGACCTTGCAAAAAGTACTGTTCAGTCTGAAATGCTTCTATATTTTAAGAAACCTGAAGATTGTCAAGATGTAAGACTGAAGGTGGAAGGATAAAAGAAAAAAAGTGCTTGAAAATAGCTTTCAATAATTTCTCATTAAATAAAAATCAATGTTTTAAAATATACTCCATATTGTGTGACAAAGAAATCAGGATTCCTAGAGTCTGCAAGTCTTACATTCAAACCCACTTTTTTCTACATCACCTGGCTATACCCATTAGAGCTGCCTGTGAATTGAGGTGCAACTAAAGTAGAGAAGGGCAATAAGCATCTTTCTCAGAGAATGCAATGGAAATTGTCCTGTATTTCATTAAATTTATTTTCATCATGCTTCTAACAACAAACCTGTGATACTACCATTTACAAATCTTTCTGTGTACATAAAAAGACTTCCATATTTCTACCGAGTAACCGTAGAGATAGCGACCCACATCAGTAAGAAAATTCTAGTATTTCTTTCTGTTCTATTAAAACTAATGATCAGTTCAACTACTATGGCAATGCTGACAAGTCAAAAAATTTGACTTTTACTTCAGTAGGGAAAATATCATTTCTGCAAGAGAAGAGAGACTGCAGAGACTCTCAGCAGATAACGAATGAGACCCACAGGGCTCAACCCATCTCTGATTTCCTCAAACCTCTGTTACTGTCCCTTCTCCCCATGAAACAAACTCTAAACACGGTTTTCCTTTCCTGAGGAGTCTCGCCAAGCTCACTAGATGATATATTAGCACTGTTAGCATTCTTTGTATGCCCTTATCCAGTCTTCAAATAAAAATGGCTTGCTTTGTGTCTGTCAGACATAATTAAATTACTTAGTGTTCAATTACTGAGACAAATGCTGACACATCCATTTGATTACCACAGACAAGGCTATGCCATCCATTGTGGTATTTTCCTCAGGTTTTTTTCTCTTCATTTTGTTCATACTCCCTGGACATTACTTATGAGGTGTGGTGTCCAGTATGTATTTATGCAACACTCAGGAAATCGCATCTTCGGTATGAATAGGAAGCAACTCAGCTGCCTGTACATACCCAGGCAGCATAAAGATCTGTGTAAATTGGTGTAAACTGCTCCAAACTCTGTGTTACCTATCTTTCTTGGCTACTACTGCTAACTGGGCTAGACAGATGAAAGTTGTCTTACGGACCAACTTTTGCCACTTTTATCCTTATAAAAGTGTGAAAATACCTTTACCTATCAAACAATCCTTTTCAGTATTATAAGTCTCCTCCTCGAGGCATATAAAAAATTCACTACAGAGATGGGTAGCCCACAAATCCAAAGAGATGCTCTTGTACACTCTTCTGATTGAAGACAAGTTTTACAGCGTGCTGACCTCATTTCTTCAGTCACTCCCAAGCCAGACTTCATACCAGGAAAGCGCTTAAGCTTGTGCTGAAAATTAAGGTGGCATTTCAGTATCACTGAGATTTAAGCCCTTCTATCGTGTTTCTAATGTGTTCCTAATCACAGAATCATAGAACGGTTTTGAGTTGGAAGGAACCTCAGAGATCATCTTGTTCCAACCCCACTGCCATGGGCACAGATGCCTTTCACTAGACCAGGTTGATCAGAGCCTCATTCAACCTGGCCATGAACATTTCCAGGGATGGGACATCAAAAACTTCCCTGGACAGAAGAGGTTTGATCTAGGACCTTGAACCAATCTGAGAAAAGATTCAAGGTCAGAAACTCCATTTGAGGGTGAAAGACTTCAAAAGCCACCCTAATTGTTGGCTCCTTTATTCTCGTATTGTATTCTCTTGTTCTCGTATTGTTGTTAGCACTGTTAGACTGAAACAAAGCTTTGAAGCCTTTTTTCCTAACATTGTTGGGATTTTTAGAATAAGGTCATTAAGCTCTAACTACCCTACAGCCACTAAAGACAACACAGGTAATTGTAATTAAATCCCTATGAGAAGCAAATCCTTAGTTTTTCTCTAAATTCTTAGGGAAAAAAAATTTAGACTGCTCAGCATCTATCCGTCACAAACGAGCTAAACTTTCAAAGTCCCTAAGAGCTGAGCTCTGCTTCCAAAAACAGTTTGTGTATTTATAGTCATGCTTTCTGACCTCCTTTTCTTATTTTCTGGTGGGAATACACCAAAAAAAAAAATTATAGTAATGGATCATAAATAAAAATTCCATATTGTTACAGTCAGCCATACAGTAAGCCACAGTAGCCTCTTCACAGACTACATGTACATATTAGTTTGCTTACCTTTCATTACTGGTATTGCTACCTACTGATTAATTGACAAATACTGTAGGCAAAATGCATAAAAATACTTGGGAAAAGCAAGTTCAAAACAATATTTACACCTAGAACATTAAAACACTGGACAGGAAATTGTTAAGATACATACCTGCAGTTAGTACTCAGTGTTAGACAGTACCAAATTATTCAAAGTATTTTTAAGTTTGTTCCTGCAATAGACCTTGATGAGAGGAACATTCAGAAAATCTTTCCCCCTAATTTTAGCAGTAATACACATACAACCTCAAAGAAAGATGTTCCTCAGGTTCCTTAAACCCCAAGCAACTTAGTTTGAGGTAGATAAATGAATTTCATTCTTATTTCTGAATTCAATCCTTGGTATCTATACAATACACTAATATGATTGGACAAACATAAACCTGATTTTGCCTCATATAAAGAAGCCGGAGCACAGATCAATTTTGAGATCTTGAGTTTGGATGGATAGAAGTTAGAGTGTAGAACACATGCAAAAAATCATGAGCACAGAAATTAGGCACACATATAGAACAGCAAGGAAGGGAAGCAATAATTTTAAAAACCTGAGTCATGTTTTGAGACTTTTGGGGGAACTAAACACCTTACACATGACAGTTGCTGGAGCAATGCCTCAGGTTGAAATTGCTCAGAAACATAGGGCTTGGCAATGAATTCACAGCCTAACTCAGAAGCAGTTCCTTGGAATCTGTGCAGCCACATTCAAGTAAACCCTGGTAAGAGGGTAAGAGTGAAGTGTGAAACAAGCAGCAAGATATGCTCCCTGCCACACAGTAGTTTAGTTGGGCTCTTTCTCAGAATGCTTAGTTCTCAAATCAAGTGTTTCTCATTCCATCCAGGCATGCAATTATGTATCCATTACCAACTGCAGCAGTAAAACAAATCTCAACTATTGGGTCTGCTGCTGGAGTTCTGAATTAAAAGTAGGTCCAGCCTTTTCATTCTGGGTAAACTGGACACCCCGGCCCTGATCTGACTTCTTACCAGACAGCACTGGCAAGAACATTGTTAAAATACAAA
>VZRN01006843.1:838752-854850 GCA_013397935.1 Dasyornis broadbenti | reverse complement strand
CCCCCCATCATTTTAGTAGTAGTAGTATATTGTATTATCACTAGTATAATTATATTTTACTTTTTGTTTTCCATTATAAAACTGTTCTTATCTCAACCCACCAGTTTTATCTTTTTTCCCCAATTCTCCTCCCTGTGGCAGGGAAAATGAGTGAACGACTGCATGGTACTTAGTTGCCAGTTGGGGCTAAACCATAAGAGACCTAGGACTGGGTTTCTTCACTTTTATTCTTGGTTGCAGAGATGCAACTTACAATCCCACCCCTCTGCTGACATATTTTGCTCATAAGACATTCGAAGAAGGAGGAGCACTTGCCAAAGTATATAACTACATTTGGGATTACTAGCATAGATTAAAAAACAAGGTTTACCAGATCACATGGGAAACAATACTTTCTTTAGGAAGAAACATGAGCTATTTTAAAAGTATTCCCTTGAATTCAGAAGTCAAAAAGTACTTGACAAAGAAAAATATTTTTCCGCTTGCAGAAATATTTAGTCTGAAATCAGTCTTTATCAAAGACTTCATTTCTCATTTCAAGTTTATTTGAAGAAAAGAATCAAAGAGAAAAATACCAAAAAAAGATGTTTACAAAAATTCTGAGTTCTTCTTGCTCAAAGATGTTAGCAGCTGAATTCATCAAAACCAACTGTTTTCCTAAATTTAGACTTGGCTTTGATAAATTGGCATTTTACAGCAAATAAGGCAAACATCTCCTGACTTCTGGTAGACAAATGTCAACTTTCCCTACATTTTAACTGTCCTTTCCAAAAACACAGAAATGCACAAGGTACCTACTCTCACAGAAAACAAATGGGTGCCTCTGAAATCACCTTTACATGGTAGAATTAAAATCAAAATGTATTTTGTTTTAAAGTGTTATTGAACACATATGACTGGCCAGGCTGAATGATCTATAATTTGCTGACAGACGGAGCCAGTCACAGACCTTCAGAAGAAAGGGGAAGCAGGAAGGAGCTGAGCACAAACATTTTAGTCAGCTCTGTCAAAATGTTGGCATTTCTACTAAGAAGGAATTACAGTACCCAATTCTTCCTGTTATTCTGTATCATTCTACCAAAAGACCATGTTTTTCTGAACAATTACCATTACCATTGCAGCTCCTTCTACTATATTTTGCAAAGCTGTCCAAGCAAAAGTGACACTGACATTAAAAGCCTATTTTGACTTTGAGTGCAAAATAATTGTTTGACTTGCAAAGCAGAACCTCATAAATCATTTCCTTGGTAATCTTTTTCCCTGTAACTGTTATCTGTTCACAATAACTTAGCTTCTGTTTTATTTAACACCAGTAATTCTGAAATGCAGGCACTCCTGAAACTCATGCATTCCATTACAACTTGAACAGAAAGATTTCAGCCCTACAAACCACATTTAATATCTATAAAATAAATAACATTTATATCACAGAACACTACTCAGAGGAAAGATTTGTCATTGATGTGAGGCCCCCTAGGGACAAACATACCTCAGAATTGTTGAGATGACACCTGTGCGTCCCTGAGAACCATCCCTCGCTCGAACACTGGTCAATGTCCACCTTCTGCAGATTGATGTCAACTTTGACAACACCTCTGAAAACAGAGAGAAACAGCCTTGAACATAACTACAGAAATAGGTTAAATTTCTTTATGATGCTGTAGCCTGAAAAGCAGAACTACACCTTTCTTCTAAATATGGAATTTGTTAAAATATCTAAAACCAGAGTTTTGTGCTGCCAGAGCCATGATCACAGAAACACATTCTTATTTTAGACTTTACTGAGATGTATTATGACAAGAGCTCAGTAAATCTAACACATTAAGAGTAGGGAGGCAGCTGAGAACAAGTTGTATGTTCAAACAATGTAATGCCCTTCACATTTTACAGTACAGCAAAGAACCAAAATAACACAGCGAAAGACCTGCACTACTTTTTCTGAAGTCCGCAATCTTCCCAGTCAATTCTGAATGCGAGGTACCAGGCACTGTACCTCACCCCATATCCAGGGAAAACTACGTTCTCCCCTTTGCTCCAGGGAATCCCATTTGCCACAACAACTGGCAAAAGCCTATTTTGTACTCTCTCCAGAGATACTCTGGCCTCCAGAGACATTCAGGCCTCTTCTCTGCAGCTCAACATACTCCTCCAGCAGGCATCCAAGCCCTCTCCCCACACCTCTGCCAGCTGGCCCTGCAATAAATCCTGATACAACATCAGAAAGCTGCACAAGGCAGCAAGAGGCTACTGATGCCTCTGAAACAAAAAAAGTTTCCCACACACATAGGTCCCTGAAGGACTGTTTGAATTGTTTAAGTCCCATACCAAGAAGTCTCTAGGTTTCATCATCAACAGTTTATCTCAAATTTTTTTGAAAGTAAAGCTAACAAGCCAATTTCAAAGCTGACACTCTATTTTATAAAAAATTTGAAAATCATCAGAAGAAAAAAGGTACAAAACTGTAGTTGTATATCTTAAAAAAAAAACTTTCAAAGATTTATATATTCTTCAGAATGACATAGGACAATTATAGCATCATTTTGTGAGAGCATGTCATCTATGGCTGCTTTACTGCAGTCCAGACTTGACAAAAATGTCAATACGCAACTTCTAGTTGCTAAATCATTACACAAACTCATTCATAGTGAATTAATGCTCTGTGCTGATTTCTTAAATCTAGAATGCCATTCCTTTCAAGTCAATCATTTCAGCCACTTGGGACAGATGTTTTCACTTCCACAGTCTGAAATGCCACAACTACAAACACCATCAACCCTTCTTTCAGACTGTGAACTAAGAACGCATAGCCCAGCCTCTATCTCAGGGACACCTCGCTCACCTCAAAGTGTGTTTCCTCTTTTAATTAATGCTCATAACATATTAATAATAGTAACAAGACAGCTACAGAGCCATATATTTGAGAGGATACTTAGAAACATAATCAGAACAGGAATAAGAGTGACCTTGATCAAAACCAGGACAATACTGCTCCCTCATACCTGACCCCAGTACAGCAAGAGTCCACAACAGCTAAATTTGGACATTCATCTTCAGACATGCTATACAGTAATCGGAGAAACACAATCACATCACATAAGTGGTCAGAAGAATGCATTAGAAAATTACATAAAACAGACAGCAGAAGTTAGACAGAACAGGAGCACTTCATCCCCCTCAGTTTCCTGCCTAGAATCTAAACAATCTGATGCTGGCCACAATTAGAAATTACTTGAAATATTTAAGTGCTGGTTCTAGCAAGTTCAATTTAAAATAGCACGCACCACACTTTTAGAATATTCTGATATATTTTTAGTTTACAGCTTTGTACCTTTGTACACTTGGTTTGAACAGCAGTTTCATCAGGGACTGCTCAAACCATACTTCTACCCCAAGGAACTGAATTTTCCATGTTCCAGGTGAGCTATAACCTCGAGAGGAAAAACTGCCATACTGCACAGATTATCTCTTTAAAATGTTGATACCAGTGGATTACAAACTTAACCTGGCAAGAAGGTGCCTGACTCAGATGCCCATAGCCATAGAGGTAACAGGTTACTCATCTGGTAACATGCAGATCCCACCAAGTAGGTTTCTAGTACTTTCTGGACCTTTATGAGCCAACATAAAATAAATAACATTTATGAACTAACAAATACTAGACTGTGGGTTGCGGACAGCACCTGTTCTGCAAATGAATAATCTTGCCGTGGCTACATTAGACACAAAGCAGGCAGCAGGACCAGGACCAACACTGCTTCTTGCTCTCCTAATTCACATTATACACCAGTATGATTGGCAAAGCTATCAAGGATTAGCACCATCCTGACTACCCTAAAGAAATCTGTTTATACAGTAGGAAAAGCAGTGATGATTCAACTTTAATAGAAATGCAACCCACTCATCTGGGAGACCTCAAGCACCTTATGGAAGAAGGTTTTATTTCCGTTACATGTAAAGTTTTTCCCTTGTGTACATTTTGTTTTTAACTTGTAGGAGAGGAAACTCACCTTTCCCTCCTCAAACACTTCTGCAAAGAAGTATGGATTGCAAATAAAGGACAAACTAGTCATTGCTGGAAGAAACACCTTTAAGAGTTTGCTATGTGGTATCATGAGCCACCCCTGTAGGAGCAGAGTGTCAAAAAAGTTATATAAATATTTTCAAAAGAAAACTTACCCAGAGGTTACTTGTGAGAAAGACAATACACACAAGCCAGAGAAATTAGGGTCAGTAAGAGCAGTGAGAAAGCATTTGAGTATGGCCTTGTACCAGAAACGCTGCAATTTGGAGAATTCATGGTATGTTCTAGTGGAACAAGCATCAGAAAGCAGGAAAGCATCCTAACACTCAGAGCCACATACTAGAAAGAAAGGAAAATACTTCTGGACTTCTCACATCAGAATTGATTAAAGAACTTACATCCTTTGAAAGCTCTTTAATACAATTATTTTGTTAAAAAGAGATGTGAAAATCAGACTCATATAGCAACTGTCATTGGAAGAAGCCCCTTGTGATCATTCAGTAAAATCACCTGCTCCAAGCAGGCTCAGTTAAGTTGGGGGTGTTTTATACCTTCAATAATGGAAATTTCACCATCTCTGGGAAACCTAATCTAGTGACTGACCAAACTCACAGTGTCAAAAAAAGTTTACTGATATTTAAATGAAATTTCTTGTATTTCAGTTTGTGCCTCTTGGGCTTTCCATCCTTTCATTGAATAAGGCCGAGAAAGATCTGTCTCTCCTTTACAATTTTTCACTAAGTACTTACACATAAAATGCCCCTGGACCCTTTTCCTCTCCAGGCTGAACAGCACCAGCTCACTCAGCCCTTCTTGTCCGTCAGATGCGCCAACCTTTAGCTATCTCTGTGGCCCTTCACTAGGTTTGCTTCAGTACATCCATGTCTCCTGTGCTGAGGAGCCCAGCAGTGGACATAGCACTCTTGATGAAGCCCCACCAGGCCGGGTAAAGAGGAAGGATCACCTCCCTCAACCCATTGGCAAAACTTCCTCTCATAGAGCAGGAGGCTGTTGGCTTTCCTTACCACATGCACAGGTTGGTGATTCATGTCAAACTGATGCCCACCAGGAGTGTATCAACCTCCAACTGGACACCAGCCAACTATACACAGGCTACTGAGTTGGTTAAACATTATTTCCCCCTCATAAATCAATGCTGACTACTCCCAATCACATTCCTCCTCTTCATGTGTTCCAGAAGGGGTTTTCACAACCACTTCATCCATCACCTTTCCAGGGACTGAGGTGAGGCTGATCAGCCTGTCGTTCTTGGAAGACATCAAATAACCTTGGACTTTCCAACATCCTTTGTCACAAAGGATGTCACTTTTCCATTCAGCATCAAAGACCTTGGAAAAGACTTTTAAGATCACTGAGTCCCAACCATTAATCCAGCACTGCCAAAGTCACCACTAAACCACATCCCTAGGTGCCACATCTAAACTAAATTTAAATACCTCCAGGGATGGTTACTCAACCACCTCTCTGGCAGTCTGTTCCAATGCTTGACAACCCTTTCAGTAAAGAGAGTTTTCCTAAAATCCAATGTAAAACTCCTCTGACATCATTTGTCTTGTCCTACCACTTGTCCCTTGGGAAAAGAGACAAACCCCTACCCTGCCCCAGCCTCCTTTCAGGCAGTTGTAGAGAGTGGTAAGGTCACCCCTGAGCCTCCTTTTCTCCAGGCTAAACACCCCCAGCACCCTCAGCTGCTCCTCACCAGACTTGTGCTCCAGACCTTTCCCCAGCTTTGTTGCTCTTCTCTGGACTTGCTCCAACCCCTTTAATGTCTTGCCTGCAGTGAGGAGTCCAAAACTGAACACAGGATTTGAGGTACAGCTTCACCAGTAATGAGTACAGGGGAATGATCACTTCCCTGGTCCTGCTGGCCCCACTGTTGTGGATACAAGATGTTCATGGTCACAGTCATGCTCAGTGTCTCCATATTCCTCCCACATTACCTAGCCCCATTTCCACCTGTACTTGCAATTAAAGCTTAACTTTTGTCAGGATCTCCATGCTAAGCCATGCAAGCTTGAAAATATTTTCATAATACTTCTTCCAGAAACACTATAAAATTCTTCCATTTCAAACTAAATGCATGTTCCTTTTGCTTCTCATGTACTACAACCTTTCTTACAAGAACGTTTGTCTTTCACAAAAAAGTGTAGACTTTTCTACATACACTCTTCTCCCATCTGCAGCTCTTCCATAGCACAACCTGAACTTCTAATATGGTTAAGTTGTTCTGGTTTTGCCCTTTTCTCAGAGCTTTTTGAGTTTCTGGGGTGAAAATCTACAGCAAGAAAAACCAGCACAGTGCAGAAACAGGAACAGGAAAGCAATGTCTTCTAACAGTTACAATCTGCTATAGGATTTCAACTGTTTCCCCCCATGGTGCATATTCTTTCTTTTTTTTTTTTTTTTCACTAGTTCTCTGCAATACATGTTTCATAGTAACAGCCCAGTTCTGAAGTAGTACCAGGGTCTGAAAACAGTGCTTTCAAAAGTAAAGTTTCCTTAAGCGTATATGTGGGATTTACGGGAAGTATCATGATGGTACAAGACTTCCACTGCGTTTATTTGAGATCCTTTGCCATTTTAAAGCACCACCTCAGACTCATACCCCACTGCTATTACACAGAGTACACCAATATGTACACGATATATTTTTGAAATTCATCTGTGATTAATACAGTAGCTGGCACAGCCTGTTTAGCCACCCACATTTTCAGTTATTTTTGATTCAGCATTCGGAAAATGGAACATATGGAAGAACACATCCTCCTAGAACGTATACGGACCAACTCCCTGTGTTATATTTATCGAACTAATTGGGAATAATTGCACTGTTGCTATCTTGGTGGAAGCAATCAAGACAAATATCAAGGGTGTAAGAGTAGACTCTGGCTGTCAGCGTAACACATTCATCCACACTGGCAATGCTGCCTGGCTGAACCCAAGCCACAGCCATAAATTAATAACAATATTACTGGTAATTGTGAGCCATCTGGCAGGTAAGTACATTTTGTTGAGCTCCGTGTAACAATAGGTATTTGTTTCCTGTCACAATTTTACAGTTCTTACACACATAAAAAAGAAATAATTAAGGATTGCATGTCCATGTTAAACATGCAGTTAAGAAAGAATTAGTTGAATTATACATAAGGTAATCATTGAAGAATGATGTCATCAAGGATTTTCTGCCAGGTCAGAGGTTTGATTTAAGAGGCTTTAATGTCTGTCTGTATTTCCAGTACTACTCTTTGTTGGCATGTAGCTTGCCTTGAAATCTGTGCCAGAAATTGATTTAAGCTTATTTTCCCAACCTACTAGCTATCTTGATAGTTTCAGTAGTTATAATATTTCATTGTAACAACACATTGTAAAACCTATCTATGGAATAATTTTTTTGCCTCTACTGTTACACTATAAAAAAAAAGCAGAAGGAACATGTTCTCTTTCTCCCAGTCAGCTTAAGCCAGAACTGTACAAAATAATAGGCTGCCAACATTTAAATGGTGATAAACAGTATCCTTGTCCTTTAGATCTTCAAAAGCTTTTTTGGCACAGAGGTCATCACAGCTCAGCTAAACAAGCAGTTTGCCTTCTAAGTTTGTACATTTATTTTTTTTGCCTGTAAGCATTGTGAGCACTCATAATTAAGGTATAAGGCATGGTTATTACCCACTGAAGTGGACATCATCCCCCACATCTAAACAGCTGCTTAGATTCTTGCTGCCATATTCATTCAGCCCTCCATGCCGTCCTTTATAAGTCCTCCTTACCACAAAACAAGGAGATAAGAAAAACAAGTTCTCTACAGGCATCAGAAATCTGCAAATGCCCACTCCTCTAGACAAATACACACTGTATTTAGCACAGCCAATGTTTTCAGGGCAGATGCCTTTTCTGACCACTCTCATTTGGAAGTTGCCACTTCCAAGAATAATAATCATCAAATACTGCATACTACCTGACACCTGAGGCTCCTCCAATGGATCATCAACTGAGCATCCAAAAATAATCCTGGTGTCAAATTCACAAATGACTTTCAGCTATAAGTCTTACTGACAAACAGCAGCTTCTGCAGGTTCAGCTTGCTTTTTAAAGTTAAGATTCAGGATTCTGCATCACTTAGACATTGTTGAAGTTGTTACTGTGCATATCCAGCCAAATTCATAAAAGGCTACTGGAACATGGCACACAATTTTGACCTGGTCACAGAGTTACTACCAATTCCTTACTAATAGGACAGACACTTTCCTAATTCCTCAGCCATAGCATCACTCTGCTTTTCATCACACATTTTCATAGGCAAACCAGCTTTCACTAAAAATAACTGAGGAGTAAGGTATAGCAGTGTGGGCACATAAATTAGGATCCACCTGCAAAGAAAATCCCTTTAGGCCATTTGGAACAGTAGTACAAGGGTGGAATACTTAAAGCTGAATTCTCCATTGCCTGAAGAATTATTCCAGATTTAAATCTGCCTTCAGATTTACGGCATGCAGTGCTGCCTCCATGGGGATTTCCTTGCAGTTTAGAGAGTTTCTTAGATACTCTGAGGGACAGGGGTGGTTTTGGGTTTTGTTTGGTTTTTTTTGCTTGAGGATGTTCAAGTTGTTGCTAGCACCTTGACTCTGTCACAAAGCATCACCTTGTATAAGAATGCCAGGTGTCAGTGAGGGTAGAGAACCACTTACATTAGATTATCCCTATGAATAAAGTTCTTGGAATCAAATTCAGGTTACTTTTTTTTTTAATGCTTCCATTGCCATCCATGAGGTCAAAGAGGCAGGTGGAAAGAAAGGGGCCCAAGGAACAGAACACAACAGAATAAAAGGGTAGAAACACAAAGAGCTTTTGAAATAGAAGAATCCTACACAGGAGGGATGGTCTCAGCCTAACTATACCAAGTCCTGTGACCCTGAAGACTTATTTAAAGGTAACAAGGTCATTTTAAAACTCAAAAGTAAATGGAAGCCAACCTTGAAAAAAGAAAAAGGGAAAGGCATAAACCTGGGCAAAGAAGAACATACAAATTACAAAAATATAAGACAAAACCAAGAAATTTTTAGAAATAGCATGTGACAAGTGTAGGCTCTACACTTTTCTAATTAAAAACATTCAGATACTTCAGAAAGTAGATGGCTGAAGTAGAATCTCTAACACAATACACAACCAAGATATAAAACTTCCTCCAAGCAGAGACAGCTTTTGACAAAAATTAGTTATTTTCATCATTCTTGAAGGAATCAATGAAACAAAAGTCAGCTTTCACATGTAGGGCAGTTAACAAGCTGGACTTCACAACTATCTCTTCTTTGTGTGGCACATTCACAGATGACCACAAATGGGTGGCCAGTGACAAAGTCTGCAAGTGATAAAAATGCGTAATAAAACCCATAACTAAACCTGGCTGACACCAAAAAAATACAATAAAACACTTTGGAAAGTGTTCATTCAAGAATCTGGCATCTCCCAATGAATTTAGATTCATGAGGTGAATTTAAACACAGAAAATTGTGGAACACATAATAGATGGATATTATATAATATATATAATGGAATACAATGCCAAACTACATTGCAGAAAACAAGAATGTGTTAAAACATGGATTCGAATCATGAAGATCAGTTTAATCTATACTTACTATCCAGTCGTTGAGATAAAGTCCGAAAAAAAATTTATTTTTATTGCCTATTATTGATAAACTGGGTATAACTAGGATAGCAGAATTTAACATTTTTCTTTCAGTACCTGCCAGAAGTTGCTTTCAGAGCAAGGGCTATGGGAAGGCTTTCATCTGACCTAACACAGCAATACATTTTTTCTTACCTTTAGGAACACTTTTATCTCAGCCCACATTCACAAATAGACAGAATAGATGACAGTCCTGGAGCTGAATCTCAGATAGTAAGGACTGCCACATGTCCATCCCCTTCAAAAGAGCTTTGATAACCTGCGGTGCTGGAAGTCCTCCCCAAAGGGGCTGGGGGTAGAAAACAGAGGAGCTGGAAACAGACGCTTGACCCAAAAGAAAAACAGTTCATTTTATTACAATTTAGCACGTGCTATGTAATTGTGGACATAAATGCAGTAAGTTTTAATCCTCTCATGGCCATATTTAACTTCTTTCTTCAAAGACCCACTCCTGTTTCTCCAATATTGAATAAAGCTGAATCATGGTTACAAAAAGAAAAATCCCTATTTATTGTTCCTTTCCTATGTTTCATCAACATCCAATTTTCTATCTCTATCCATGACCTCATATGAAAAATGCTGACATAACTGATTGCCTAGAGAACAGTTAAAACATACAAGGGATTTCCACAAACAGACAGTAAATCACAAGAAGCTTCTTTGTTTTAACTTCTTTTCAGGAACACAAATCTAAAACTTTTGGAAATTCTAGGAAATAAATTATTCCTTTTCATTTTTGAAACCTGTTCTAAAGCCACCCACACATTCAATCATGTTAAGGGCCAAGACGTGTGATAAAAAATGTCAACCTTGCCATTTTAAAATATTTTCCGCATTATACAACTGACGGTGTATAATGGCACAAAATGGCACAAAAATTTAAAAACTCTCCTTAAACAATAAAAATTAATTTTCTTTCTTAGCTCAGTACTGAGACTAAAGAGAGATTGGGGGAAACTAAAAAGGGGGGACTAAAGGAAGAAATTAAACCATGTTTAAAAGAAAAAAACTACCCATTTTTAAAAATTCCTTTTTTCATGTTTACATCTGTTTGGGTTCTTTGACCAAGCAATTTAATAGCTGTGAAATATTTAGCAGAATATGAAATTGTGTATAATCCCCAAGAAACTACTTATTTGTCATAAATACTTCTACCTCCATGGTTTAATCTCCCTTCAGTAATGTTTACTTAACTAAGAGTCCCATTATAGTCTAACACCAGAGTGGTCCAAATAATTGTTCATAGTACAGCAGAAATCACTATATTACAGTGCCTTTAGGGAAGAAACAGCTGAATTTAACTGTGCAGTAAAGATTATGTTTGCATCCAGGAATATCCTTCTAATAATTGAGAGAAGTAACAAACTTCTGCAAGGCAGAAAAATATTAAGACATAGCATGATCCGGCCAAACTTTAGAATGTAGTTACCTGTAAATGGTCCAGAACAAGACTGCATTCAAAATAAAATAAAATTTAAAAACTGAAACCTAAAACAAACAAACAAAAATCAAAAAAAATCACCCCCAACTTAATCAGCTTGCTGATTGACTACCTTTCTGCCAAAACAGGCATTATTCCACTGCATTCTCCCTACAAACCTTAAAAAAAGATAGCAAATACTGTGCTGGATTTGGTGAAAAACTTGCTGGAATGTGGTGGGAGGGGCAAAGAAAGCCAATGCCCCATGTCCTGAAGACAATATGACCTCCTAGATGAGAAATCATGCGAGACCAATGACCAGTTCCCAAAACGTAGACATATCACAACACAACATTAAAGAAAATGAGAACAGCACACAAGGGAACATTTTGAACTGCAAAAGCAGCAACTCATTCATCAGACTTTGGGGATAATTGATGTCATTGCACAAGGCTGAAACAGTGCACATGAATCTGACTAACCATGTTCAGGAAATACTGGAACAAGGCTTGAGGAGAGGGACCACGGCAACAGAGAGCTTATTACAGAGACTAAAGAAAGGCAGTTTGTGTAGTCTAGTAAACAAAGGTGGAGATGGGGCTGCTGTCTATAAATAAATCAGGGCAGTAAACATCAGCTAAATGTGCTAAATCAGACAGAAGACAGTTTAGACCAGAATAAATGGATGAGGACTGTGAATAAATTCAGACCAGAAATCAGGAGAAATTATCCAACCATTAGGTCCACCATGCCAGTGAACTGAAGAGTCAAGAGGGAAACCCACCTACTTTAAGACAGAGATTTGTCAGCTGATGACATTAAGTGGGCTTGTGACAGCAGAAGACTGACTCAGTGACCCAGGAGGACTTTTTTTTAAACTCATGTGTTCCTAGTACCTGACTACTTGGTCATCTTTCTTCTAGATGAAGACGTGATCTTTCCCACTTGTCTCCTGCACCGCTAAATCAATGAAGACCTCCCATTTCTTCTCCAGGGAACAAGAAAATAGTTTCAGAAAAGGAATTGTATGTAAAACATACAGCTTCTCACACTTTTCCACTTTCTCAGTAGGGCTGCAAAGAGGACAGTTGGGTCATCATGTGCCATAAAATATGGTTCATTGTCATCATGTGATAGGCACTAGCAGAGGAGCGGTACAGATCTGTGACAGATGCTACTGTGCTCTACCCCCTGCAGCACTAGAGTAGTAGAGTGATTAGGGACTTTAGGTGTGAATTTCAGCTGCAAACTGCATCAGTTTAGACAGAAGGGATGGTTAACTTCAAGTGATTACTTCCAGTCTCTGTGGATCCTCATTTCTGAATGAGAGCCTACACTGCATCTTGTAAGCAGGTAGTAATAATGTTCTCTCCACTCACTTTGGGTGGAAAGACCAGCAAATGCAGACAATAAAATACCAGCAAGCACTGTTAAGAAGCTGCAGACAGCCAGCACTGCTAGCTTAGCATTGTACTAGGCTAATGCGGCCCCACTGGGCCTGAACAGCTTCTGGTACATTTATCAGCACAACCAAGTTGCCTTTGGCTTCTCCACTTCATCTCAGTATTCATCATTTGGAAGAAGTATGTTTTGTGTATACTGTTTCCTGTGTAGTTGAGAAGTTACTTTCTCAGTATCCCAAATGACAAGCCTATATTAAAGCCCATCTTTCATCTAGCATACCCCAAACGAGGGACACAGGAACTATCATTTAGCCTTGCCAGAATGTGTATGTGTGGCTATCAACAAATTTACTTCTTCCACCTGCTTCTTTAATAGTTTGGCAAAAAACGTATCATCCCATTTTCTTAGAAATGCTTACAACATCACCTCTGTTGATACAACAAAGCTTTCTTAGTTTTGTCCTCACTGTTCAAGTACAACAGCAACACAACCCTTTGAACTTGCACAGCATAATCCATCTCAAGATCTTCTAAATATAAAGTGGTTCTCCAAGCTTGCATGAGCTCAGTGAATGCCCTTTGAAGTATCAGAGTTATAACAGGTTATTCTATTTCTTCAACAGAAGTGACCCCCACATGGCAAACAGAGGCTGGGAAGAGGAAGCAGGGAAGGCAGTGCTCTGTACTGCATCCAGGAGGACATCTACTGGTTGCCTTGGTTGACCAGGGTCACTCCAAAACAGACCTGGTGTGTTCTGCACACCAAAGCTACCACAGCAGAAACCTACACCACTGAGATGCTTCCTAGCATCACAGGATCTTGGCACAGAGCTCGGATTGAAGCTTCAGACTCTTTTGTTTAAAACATAGGTTTATTTCCTCTTCAATTAAGTTACAATTAAAGATTCTTTGATTTAAGTTTTACATCAAAATTTATATTCTCAGAGAGCTGGTTTGTGGCTGCCACCACACCTCCAGCCTAGTGGTTCTGCAGGCTCTGTGAAACCCTATCCTCAACAAGAGAGTATCAGCCTACATTAACTTTCATCCACATCCTGAAGTTCATCAAGCGTTGAACACTGCATTTCAATGACCTATGACAAGTTTCCTGACTTCTCTGGACTCCCTAAGGTCCAGAGGAGCTATACAGTAGACCTATTCCCAGGTTTTGGTCTCAAGAGGAATTCAGCAACAAACAGCCTACAGATGAGCTCATTTTACCTTAACCCTACCATCCCCATAAGGGTGAAAATTTCAGGGCAAAAAGTAATTCAACAGAGAAATAAGCAGCCATTATCCATTCAACAGATTTTGGGTTTTTTCAAGGATTTATGACAGCACTCATATTTCTTTGATCTCACTGGATTTCAGACTAAGCCAAGAGAAACAGTGTTCACGGACACCACTGCCTCGCCACCTAGGTGTGGCAAAATCCCTTCGGTGTCTGCTATGTTCTTATCTTTCTTTACCTACTACTAATTCATAGCACAAAAGAAATCCTCTGTTCCTCTCTCATCCTGACAAATGCCAGCTTCTTGTGAGCCATGGGCATTCCCCACTGGACACAGCTACCTGTGAACCCCTCACAAAAGTGCTGGGGGAAAATCTGGCATCTCGTACTCTACAGGTTGCTCTCATTCTTTGAGCAAATCTCTCTTTGCTGCCAAAATACAAAGACACGAGAAAGAGCCTCTTTCCATCTTCCTCTCTGCTAGTTGCAGTTCAGTGGCAAAGTATATAAAAACCAATAAAAAGTATATAAAGCAATAAAAAAATAAGCAAATCTTTAATACACCAGGTATCCAATATAAAGCTATGTAGCCGGTGGTATCCTAAGGAAAGCTTTCCTACTGCCAGTTCAGGTTATAGCCACATGCACTATGAGAAAACTGCAGCCACGAACACTTATTTCTCCCTATAAGTGTACTGACCGATGGCCAGGCTCGAGCACCCCACAGTGGATGTGCTCTGGAGACCAGAAACAGCCGTTTACCAGAACAACAATGTTATTTTTCCAGCTGGTTAAAATCATAGCTGGGGTCAAGCTAGGTTTAATTATGAAGTATAGTAAGAAATAACACCTCAGTGAACACTTTCCTCTTGCAGACAGAGATAAACTTGAACTGGCAACTGCTGCTCTCCTCTCCCCACCACAAGCACACCAGGAATGTAATCCACATGCACATCTGGCTCCAGTGGGAGCAGGTAAGGCAAATGCTGTCTTACAGAGGGAAACGACAGCGATTCTTTTACTGAGCAACAGCTCCCTATGGCTCACGAAGGTCCAGCTCAGTAGGAAGGCCTGAGGTTGCTCTGCGGTGTGACTGAGCAGCCCGTGCGGCAGGGGATGATAAGGTCACCCAGAGACACAGAATGCCCTTCTCTAGGAGGGGGAACAGAACCAAACCCCCATCCTACTTCCCGCCTCCCCTTCTCGACAGAAAGCAAGCAGAATACTCCTCCTACCTGAACTCGGGCAGGAGGTTTGGCCGCAGCCCATAAAAAGCCGCCGAGAGAGTCACTAGCCAGCCGGGTTTGTAATTCCCATTCTCACACTCCAGGTATGGTGAGGACCACCTGATGTGGTTCTTATCAGCAGTGAAGCTCTCCCGTCTCTTCCAACTGTTTTCCAAAGTTTTGGGGCCCGTGTTTAAGACCTTCCTGTGCAGATGCGGCCTCCACTTGCGCTTCAAGCTGTGGAACCACTCTGTTTCCACAGAGGCATTGGCCAGGCGGTGAGCCGAGGAGGACAAGTCCTGCAGGAGGACCTGGCTCTCATGCCTGCTGGCCTGGAGAAAAACCTGGGGAGTGGAGGAGAAAGGCTCCGTGCTGAAAGTGATAGCGGCCCTGGAGATGTTGGGGTCCTCCTCCAGCAGGCTCCTGATCAAGGCGCGGTACCACTCCAGGTCCTCCTGCAAGTTCTGCTCCCGCGACTTATTGCTCTGGAGGATCATGTTAAGTAAGTTGGTGGCGTGGGTGAGGGTGCCCAGGGCGCCGTGCAGGGAGGGGTGCGAGGTGAAGCGCGACTTGCCAGCGAGGCTGGCCAGCTCGTACCGCCCGGAGCAGTTAGCTCGCCGCAGCTCCCGGGAGTCGCCCGTGTAGAGGAACGAGGCCACGTCCTGGGGCACCTCCTCGGCGAGCCGCTGCGCCAAGATGGTGCTCTCTGAAGAGCGGCTCCGCGGGGCCGGCGGAGGCTCCCGGCTCTTGATGTGGTTGTAAATAGGCTGCCTCCCTCCGAGCGCCCGCTCCCGGCCGCGCACCGCCTGCCCTTGGTCGGCGGCAGCCCCCAGCCCGCGCTGGGCGAGGAGCAAGAGGAGAAGGAGCGGGAGCAAAGCCATGTCCCCCGGTGCTGTCGGTCGCGCCGGCACGGCGAGGCGGCTGAAGATGGGCTTCGCGCAGGCGGCCACGGCGCAGGGGTGCGAACGCGCAGAGGCGGCCGAGCGGCAGCGGGGCGGAACGCAACCCCCGGCCCGCAAGTCACCTGTGGCGGCGCCGCCCGCAACCTCCCCAGCGCGGGGCTCCGCACAGCCCTACCGCCGGCGCGGAG
>VZRN01006843.1:819220-838334 GCA_013397935.1 Dasyornis broadbenti | reverse complement strand
GCCTCGCCTGTCAGTCAGCCGGCAGCCACTCACGGGGCAGGAGGACGGCGCCGTGCGGTGCCGGGGGAGGCGGTGCTGCTGCCGCGGAGAGGCGTCGAGGCACCTCGCTTCACCTGAAGCCGGCTCAGCTCGGACGGAGGTGGGGGCGGTGCCCGCCCCAGTGAGAGCCGTTCCGCTTTCCCAGGGGCGGGGGTCGCGGGCGGGGAACCCGCGAGGGCCCGGGCCGGGGCGCGGGGGTCGCTCGTGGCGCGTGGCAGCGACACCTGGTGGCCGGGCCTGGGGCGGCGCCGCTGAGNAGGAGCGGGGTCTGGGTGCCCAAAACACCCCCTCCGCCTGCGTCCCGCCGCCGCGGGGAGCAGGAGAAGCCCCGCGCTCCGGGGCAAGGTAGCTCCAGCTGGATCCGCAGCGTGGGCTAGAACCTGTCAGGGCTGCGTGCCGCTGTGGGGAAGGCGCTTTTGCTTCCAGCGTTTCTGGGGTGGGTGGCGGGGGCACAGGCTGCTCCTTGCCGTCCCCCAAGACGCGTGAGGCCAGCCGGGCTGCTCAGGAGGGAGGTGTTTGGCGGAGGGAACGACGTTTGGCTGGGAATGGACAACTGCGCCTTCGGGATCTCCGGGCCCGTCTCCCGCGGGCGCCTCGCACGGGCTGCCGCACTCGCCCGCGCCGCCTCACCTGCCCCGGGCACCGAGCGCATCCCACCGGAATGGGCACAGAGCCACTTTCCCTCTCTCTGCAACTGCGGTGGCTTGCTGGTTGGATTTCTGTAACCATAATCTTTTTTCCCCTTAGTGTTTTAACTCCAAGATGCTAATTCCTACTGCTGTTTTCAAAACTAAGCCCTTAATCCAGTGGCTTTTAACACTGACCTGCAGAACACCTGTGTGGAGCCAAAGCAGCACAGGCTGATCACCCAGCTTTCCTCCTGTTCTGTGGAAACCCCACTTGGAATAACACAAATGTGTAGCAGACGTAGTTAGGATTTTCCAGATAAGCCATCATGATCAGTAATAAGGATCTAGTTTAGTAAAGCATTTAAACATGTGTTTAACTTTGTGCATTTTCTTTGGCAGAAGTACTCACCTGCTCCATGTCTTACTAATGGATGAGGGGTTTGTGACAGGAGACAGCAAAGGGTGAATTTTGGAAGAGGTGGTCCACAGCAAAATCTCTGAATTATATTCCATTCTCATTTAATAAATGAGTAAATTTAATAAATTTCCATTTTAGAATTCAAAAGTGCAAATGAAAAGAATAGTAAAAGAATATCTTTTTTCTTTTCTTTTCTCCCCCCCAAACACGTGCATGCACATCCTAAAAGGAGCAGGTTTCAGTTATGCAGAATATATGATCTAATTTTAAACCACTGACAAGCTATATCTGCTCCTTAAAGCATCATCTTATTTTAGAATTACTTGAAATGACACTTAATGGAGTAGTCACTCTAACATAGCTAAATGTAAATTACACTTGCAGTCCATATATCCTAATGATGTTATGCACTTTGTCTTTACCTATGGACACCTTTAATAATTATAATATCACATGTTATAATTATTATAACTGGAGACAGTTATAAATTCTTTTTATCTCATGCTGCATGCAGTTGAAGAGGATATTCACCATGTAAGAATAATTTACTTGTACTGAACTTTCCCTCAGGTGAATAGTTTGTGAGATTATTTAGAAACTGCTTATACTGAGCAGCTCAGAAGCTGGTATTTACAGTTTAGCAAAGCACAGGGAGTCTGTATTTCCAAGTCTGTTCTGAGCAAATACCTAAAGATGCCTCATTTGCTGTGGATAAGAGAGAACTAGGGCTTTTTTGAGCAGCTGCTCTCAGGACTGAGCTAAACTATCATGGGATCTGTTACTTGGAGAGATATCACTGGCCACATAAATAAATGCATTTTTTTGATGGTGTGCTTGGGCTGGTTTCTCTTTACTGGCAGACAAGGACTGCTCTAAAGGAAAAGTCAGTTCCCTATTTTAAATTCACTTCCTCTACTCTAGCCTGACTATTAATGCCTATCTGAATTGCACTAGGCCTGCTAAATGGCCACATTCACGCATTCTCAGGATAATCAAATATCCCCTTAATGTACTTGCAGGTAAGTCCCTTGTATTTCCTGATCACCTCATAGTCCTTCCACATACCCTTCTCCAGTAGCACCCACCGCTCCCCCAGCTCCTTGTCCTTCACTAACACCCCAGAAGCTGTAGTCCTTAACCCAAAGATTTGCCAGGAACAAAGACCCAACCGGGTTAGCGCACACCTCCAGCTGCTGGAAGTCTCTCTTAAATATTAGAAGTCTCTCTTTTTTCCTTTCTTATTGGTTTGTTTTGTGTTTGGTCTCTGTCCTACCACTTCTGAGTCAGAGGGAGAGGATGAGGGGTTTGATGAGGACTCTCTCATTAAGGGTGCCAGGATCACGGTTGAGTCCTGTACAGCTGTAACACAGAGGGTTCAGAGAGGCTTTCTTTATCCTGTAATCCTTCCTTTTGCAGTCAGTTCAGCTACTGACATCCCAAACAGCTACTGTGTACAGCCAGGCCCAAAATGAGACACAAACAGATTTTAAGACATTGCAAATGTGCATCTTCTTACGGCTTTGTAAACACTATGCTGTGGGACCTAAAGCCTACTATTCATAGCCCAGATCCAGAGAGTTGGCAGTATGGAAGGATAGTATCCTCCTAGATTAAGAAAGTCTACCAAATATTTTATTTACATGAGTTTACTAAGGACTGAAAGAGGTGTAGAAACCTTTGATCATTGTATTTTTAATATTAAAATGTGTTAATGTTTCTGGACTGTTATTTGTAATCAGTTGAGTGTGTCAGAAATCTGTTCAGCTGTGACCAAGACAATGTGAAAATGGACTGGGAGTCCCCTGAGACACAAGATTACAGTGACTGAATAATGTTTCCTATGCTTCTGCCTCAGTTCTGCCAGAGGTGCTGCATCAAGCCATCTGCTGGCGAGGGATCAGGAGGCATCTGACCACTGTCATGAGTATTTCTGAGTTGTTGCAACTATTGCAATTGCTTCACACAATGTACATGGAGGGTCTCAATTCACTGTATTACCAGTGAGGATAGAAGCCAGCTCTACATGAGTCTAATTACAGTGTAGAAAAAACAGTAGTGCAAAATGTTAGCTGTTATTAACAGCCTGGAGTAAATGTAACCTACTTTCTTCAAATATGGCCTATGCAAAAAGAGCTTAGTTTATCTGAGCTATTTGAAATGCTAAAAGCATCGGCATTACTGCATTGATAAACCAGTTAAAAGCAAGGAAAGACTTGTACCTGTAAAATATATTTAAAGACTCAGCTATTTATTGGTATTTTTCCTAAACTATTTAGGTAATATATGGAGTATACCCACAAGAGTAAGTGCCAAAACTTTTAAAATTATGTGTAGTATTTCTCTCACAAAACAGAGACAAAATGTTTATCAAAATCACTGCTTATGGTATTTAAAAACACATGAAAAATAAAGTATTCTTAAAAGTACTCTTGCTTTTAGCTTGAGTAGTTAAACAAATAATGTTCTTGCAGCGATATTTTTTGTTTGTCTGCCAATGACTTCTGATCCCTTTAGTTCATTTCAGGTAAGTTTTACAGCAGTCTACAAGCTTCTACAAATGTCATGATACTCACAGCTAGATCAAAGAAAGCAACTCATGTTCATTTTCATTGTGAGAGAAAAGCTTCAGAGTGAATTCAGCAGTTAAATGATCTCTTTGGTCTTTCATTTGGCCACTCATATTGGCCAATAAGCATAAATATACCCCCAAAACAGCTGGAATATATGGGACAGCCTCCCTACCCAACAGGGAGGGAACAGCAAGGGGGCTGATGGGGTGGAAATCAAAAAGATAAGGGGGAGCCACAGGTACTGTTGACAGTGGGCACAGTGCCATGAGACTTTAGGAAGTGCGAGGAGTCCATGGGGACTGGGAGAAATGCTGGTATTACAGCAGAGGGTGAGAGAAATAGTGAACACAAATCCATTGGAAACCAGGCTTTGTTAGTTCTCTTGTTTCCTCTCACAAATGAATTGAAACCATCAGCCAAGTATTTCAGGGGGAAATAGTCAATGCAGAGTACTAAAGTTTTTACATGGAAGTGGATGGAAGAAATAGCAAGAACATACCTGTCAGTTAATGTTTACTGGTAGTGAGAAATTCCAACCCAGTGGATATTTTCCTAGAAACTTTGGGACAGAAGCCATCTGACAGAGGTTATCTAGGAGAGCACTGCAGCAGGACTACATACAGCACAACTGTCTCTGGCAGGGGCTTGTCTGCCTACTCTCAGAGAACTTCCAGTCAGGCAGACCCCACAGCCACCCTAACTACTTTCTTCCAGATTTCATTACCTTAGCACCAAGTGTGGGGTGAGGCGGTCCCGTAATATACTCAAAGTCTTCTTTACTTTCTTTGGTTTTTTGCCCTCTTCTCAGAGCACAGTCACCATGAACTAGTATCTGCAAAAGACCACTTTGACTTACTCCTGTTTTTTCTTTATCTGGGCTAAATTAATCAAATTTCTTATCAGGCTATGCTTTGCTTTCTAAAACTATTGTTGGCCCTGCTGTTCTCTTCTTGACTACCCATTCTGTCAGCGTGTTTCTCTAGGTGTTCCAGACAAGGCCTCCCATTATGCATCTTCAGGCCTTGTAAAATTCTCTGCTAATACACCCCTTGTTGAGGTCTGCCCGCTTTTTTGCCTTCATCACAGTATTGACCGCTACTCAAGTCTGTAATGCTAAGTAATCCTCATAACCTTTCAAAACATATTGCTTCCCAGTTATCTATTATCTATTTTTATTTGAGGATTTGAGCTCTGCTATCTCTGGGTAGTACTTTGTACTTGTCTTTGCTGAATTTTACCTAAGTGATTTTAGGCCATCTCTGATTTTTCCAGATTATATTTAATTCCTATTCCACTTTTCAAAATGCTTTTAACTATCTCCTTGTTTCTTTTAGTCGTTTGCTAATGATTTGACCTTTTATTTCCTCAGACAATCTGTTCATTAACCTATTTAATAGATTGTATCTGGGATTAAAACCTTTCAGGAATCTACTAGAAACATCCTCCTGGTTTGATAGTACACAGCTGATATTTACTTTTGAGAATTAGTTCGAGAGCAATTGCTTACCCACTCATGAATCACCTGCACGATATTTCCTTAGCTTACTGATGAGAACCTCAAGCTACATATAAAATGAATGCTGCTGATGCAGACATATAGCATATCTACTGCTTCCTCACTATCCATGAGGCCAGTTATGAGTAAAAGAAGAAAATTCAGCTTGTTTCACGTGGAGTTTTCTTGATAATCCCACACTGGCTAACCTTAATCAATTTATTATTTCTAGGTGATTACTAAAAGTAGTTTAATAATTCTTTTACAAGTCTTCTGTTGGTATCTATTTCATTAGTTTCTTTATAATCTCTCTCATCTCTTTTTCTGAAAATACACAGCATGATTTTTTTCCAACTTTAGAATCTTCCCCCCAAACACTTGAAATAGCAAGTGGTAGTATATACTTGAAAGATTACATCTTATCTCCAACAGAAAATGTTATTCTAGATTAGGAGAAAATGCCAGAAAACACATTGATGACTTTTATTCCTAATTGTTTATGGAGAACTTTTGTCTGATATGCAGATTTATCTAATATGCAGATGCAGAACTTACAGTTTAAATAAACACTATTCAAAAGCTTTGTTAGCTTATTCACAGTTGGGAAAAGATGGAGGATGCTGAAGTTCAGGCTTAAATACAGTCGATATAAAATACAAATGAAAATACAGTCCACTCTGCTTGTACTTTACAGACACGGTGTGAGTGTTGGGAGACACTGTGCACATATACAGAGTGCTGGTGGTGCCCTCAGGCTCTGTGGCAAGGACACACAGTGTAACACACCTGCAGTAAGGAGAGCAGAGCTGCAGCTCAGAACACATACCCAAAGCAGTCAGATCCCTGAGCCAGTTTCCACTAACTCTTTATTTGAAATTAAAACAAAGGTAAACCAGAAATGCGTGTGTCAGTAGAGGCAGTGTGCAGCAAATGGAATAAATGACTAGCATAGTACCTTGACTGTCTTCACAAAGCAAATCCCAGTTTCCCTTAATTTCCAGTATAAATGCTGTGCTAAATAAGGACATTAAGTGGGCAACACCCCTAATAACTGTAAAAGATTCACTGCTATATCCAAAAGGAGACATTAGTGTTTCAGGCCCTATTTCATGCAGCCTAAAAGTAGAACAAGCTGCTGAGCTCAGACCCTCAGCCGTCCCTGGGTGAGCAGTGACACACGCGGAGAGGAGGAGTGCTCGAGCCCCTGATAGTCTGTCTCACCTGCAGCAAGAGCAGTCTCATTCAAAGGGTAAAAATATTTCTTGACCTTAACCACCTAACTCATATATTTGGGTACAGATTAATGGATGTCTGCTGAAGCACAGGCAGAAGTGGTGGGAGTGTTTGTCTTTGGATTACTAGCCAGGGCCTAGAACATTCCTATGGCAAGTGGAGGTGGAGACCCTTCTCAACAAGAGCTTCAAACCCACAACTTTGAGGAGAACAGCCCAACAGCAGTCCAGCACCTTGTCAGGGTCCGAATGAAGCAGGCAAGAAATGAACAAGAGATAAATGCACTTAGACAAGATAAAGGAGGAATCACCTGAAAAATAAAGTTTAAAAATCATTATAAGCATTAGGAAAATAACATCTCAACTAGGATATGTTATATGATGGAGCTAAGTTTTTTCTGAGCCCCTTGGTTTCAGTAATGAACTAGATGATTACAATGAGCATTCAGGTCAATACAGTGCTTTTGAACAACTAAGTATACATCCTTCGGAATTATCACGGAAGAATAATCAGTGTGAGAAGAGCACAGGCAAGGTGGGTTTATTGGTTCTCTTACAAGAAGAATAACATTCATAGTATTTCCAATATCTCAAGAAAAAGCATTTTGTTATCAAGCAATAAATCATGAATGCACACAATCCTGTTCCAGTCTGTACAGCAGTAAATTGCTGTCTGTTGTTCTCTTCCTTGCTGCTTTAGGGATTTAGGGCATTATAAATATTTTTTGAACTTTCAAAGATGTAACCCACAATATGATGTCATGGTAACAACTTCGGATTTAACTTTTTGTCTAGAAGAAGTATTCTCCCTCCCAATTATTGTACCAATTACTTTTTTTTCAAACATATTTCAAGACTAAAATCATCTTGCATTTTCTCTCTGTTACATAAAACAGACCAAATTGCCATCTGATGTAGATTAGCATATCTTTACTGAAGCCAATGAAATTATATGAATTTATATAGATAAGTATTTGCCCACTCACCTCATATACAGAAGGAAGAATACTGAATTCCCATTAAAATGTTACAAAACCTACATCCTGTTACATTTTGTCCTGAGAATTTGCAGATGTCAGCTAATGAAAATAAACTTTAAAGGGAGGAATAATTTGAATTAATTGGGAGCTAAATCACAATCTCAAAATAACTTCTGTTTGGAAATGGTTGCTTTGTGCTGTATTATTAAGTGAGTCTTTTAACAGCTTTTCTGTTTCATGTAAAGCTGTCCGCTCGAAATAAGGTGCAAATAGCAGAAGCCACTGATCATGGACCTCGAGGTTTGAGGCAGCCCTTGCTTTCATGCTGATAAAATATTCAAAATAAGCCCTCAGTTAAAATGCTGCTTTTTATTTTTCTTCTTGAAAGAAGCAAGATTTATCCAAGAAAACAGGACTATCCTCTCTCTACTCCTGTCCATCTGCCTCATTCCACACTCAACAGAAAAGCAAAAGGGGAGATGCAGTAGATGCTTTTTCTTAAACAATGAATGAGAGGGAGATGACAATAATATCAGAGAGGGAAAGAAGAAGTGGAGCCAAAGAAATTACATTTTTCTGACTCTTTTTAAAATAACTTCTAAAAAGAGAGGCTCTGCTTGACCATAGGTCAGAGATACTACACTCTGGAGGACAAAGGTAAGCTGCTGGAGGTAGTACAGTGAGAAAAAGAAAATAATGATACAACCTTCTGTTATATATACAAGGCTCCAGAATACCCATCTTTTTGATTTACGAAAGCAGTTTTAATGGCAAGAAGGCACATGGCCAGATAACCTTTGGGCCAAACCTTCAAATGTCACACAAAGCCTATAAAAGCAAGGACGGCAGATGAGAGATGAGACAGTCATTTGCCATGGCAGTGTTGGGGTGGGAACTCTGTGAGGTTGATCTAGACAGCCCTCTGGCACTGAAAAAGGTGGCATGACATGAAGAAATAAGGCAGACAGTGGGTAGGAGCAGACTGACAAATACACTTTCAGGTCCCTCATCACTGATGCCCTTTATTTGCAGCTGTGGTGTTCATATCTCCTGGTGTGGATCACTGGCCACTAGGACCTGTAATGAGTAATGATGCACAGAGCTACATCATTTGTACAGATGGTAAAGATGACTTGTGGGGCTAAGAACTTTTGGTCTTTGAACTCAGAAGACAATCTCTGTAGAAGAAACCTCTTCAGCCAATCCAGCATTCCTCTAGAATTATCCTCAAAATTAATGTCAGTTCAAGAGCAGAAGAGAATTTTTGTACATGTCTGTAAAACTGGGGACACTTAAATCTATGGTTCAGCCAAGCAAGAATGGCATTCAGCAGGAAGTGCTTGTTCCCCACTGATTCTAGAAATCAGTGGCTTCTGAAAAGATTGCAAGCTAATACTGATGAGGTAGAGGGAGGATTCAGCCATTTCTGCCAAGAGGAAAACTATAAAACTATTTCAGAGGAACATTTCAATTTCCCTTCTTTAGAAAGAGTGATGTTTTCCCATCAAAAAACCCCAACCTACTTTGCCGCAATAGAAATGAAGGATAACTGCTTTTCTACATCTAATCTCACCCTGCAATTCCTCTCTCTAAAGCATATTACAGCCAGTGGTTTAATTTTTTGCATTGATGATCTCAATTACTTTTCTAAGGCAATTTAAGTAGTAAAATCAAAACAAAGGTGTGTCAGTTACACATTAAGTTGTAGCTTCAAAGACGTATTTGTTCATATTCAGTTTTCAGCTAATGCACTGTTGATATTTGCTTACTGCAAATCATAATTTGTAAAAGGTTTTTCACAAATCCTGCCCAGCAGTGTGGGATGGGTGTACTTGAGTTGTCTTGACAGTAGTATCCAGCTGTTGTTTCAATCTATGGACAGAGTGGAGGACTTGGGACTTACAGTGTCAAGAGCTTTGTTACACATACCTTCCACTCTCTTTCATTAAATCTTTGCAAGGGACAGCCCCAGTCCAGTGCAGAGCTTGATGGTGGCTCTCTTTTGCCAATTCAGGCTAAAATACTAGCTGTCTTGAGAATCAGTATGCTTCTTGATCCCCACTGTGCTCCAGAAAGAGAATGAACTAGGTTGCTTGTTAAACCAGTGTCTCTTCTGATTCAGCTACACCAAATGACTAAAGGTAAGAAAACCACATCATTGTGTCCTTTTTCAGGAGTGTAAGTAGTGGCCCACTGTGACCATAGCATAAGTAACAGGACTGCAGTCTGCCAGTTTTCATAGACATGCAATACTTTTACCAAGCGTAAGTTTCCTTTTCCCTTACTGAGATACAGTAAATTTACTGATTCTGAGTAACCTACATAAGGTCATGTAGTTCTTCACATAAAATAGGCTTCCAGTGGCTGTAAGAGAAGCCAGCCAGCTCTAGGTGTTTCATTGAAATACAAATGACAGCTTTCAGAGCAGTAAAAATACTGATGGTAGTAAGATAAACCAGGGACCTATTTTTACACTTGCACTGTTGTTAGTGCTACTTCCCTATTCAAAATGTACTCTTTTTTTTTTCAGTTGGTCTGTGTAAACTCCATCGTCATTTTCAAATATATGAAAAGGCTAAAATCTATCTACACTGCAATGAATAGTAAACCACTCATAGATTTTACCAGAGTCAGTATCTTAACCTACACTGACAAAGGAGAGACACCATCAAGTTCTGCTCTTGACTGATGCTGTGCCTTGCAAACATTTAATGACAGAGAGGGAAAGATATGGATAATGTAGCTTTTGACACTATAAATCCCTCATTCTGTCCACCCTTGGTGCATGTTCCAAAGTTTGAAACAGCAGGTAGATAAGAGCCGGATCAAGTATATTTAAACCCATGCTGCTGGACAGGATTTGTGGAAAGTGGGCTCCCTTCGCGTATAACTCTGCTGAGGACAATTCAGGTCAATGTCTTTCTTCACTTACTTGCAAGAGAATGTCATCTGGTTTTACCCTGCTGTGATTAGAAGACATAACCTTCAGCATTGCTTTCAGCATCAGTTATTTGTAACTAATAATTTCAGCAAGTGTAAGCAGCCTCTGTGCTGCTGAATCTTCTGAATCATGATATTTTACTTAGAAGTCATTTTGGAACTTGAGACTCGGACTCTGTAGGTTTGGACAATTCATAATATTCTACTTTTTTCCTAAAAGATATCAAAGAATTATGTTAAAAGATATGTAAATCATCCATTCTCTTCCACAAGCAGGAGAGGCATCTTCTGTTTGATAAGCCAGAACTTATCAGCCATCTTATCTCAGATCTGCTATTTATACTGCCCTTCTCCAAATGTGTTATCACTGCCCTGCATGCTGTTCTAAGGCATTTTCCACAAAACCTACAGATTTCCACATCCGAAATGAGCACAACCCAGATCAAATTTATACAGAGGCTGGAACTGAGTCTTCACTTTGGATGGCTGTGTGTGGGCGTGTGTGCATGTATGTGTATTTGTGTAGGCGTATCAGCATTCATTGCTTAAATTTTGTTCCTGCTGTAAAAACGACTTGCATAGAGGTTTATTTTAATACCAAATTGCAAGGTTAGTTCATTTTACAAAATGGGAGTTTAACACCTTGGGAGAAGGAGGGAAAATAGATTTTTTCCTAAGATCTGCAGTGTCTGTGATGCTCTGCAACAAACAGAGCAGAACAAAATTCTGGTGACCATTTTGATGAAAAAGTGAATGTGCTCAGTGAGCCAACAAAAAGCAGTCAGGGAAATAAAGTATGAGACTAGATAATTTTTTCCTCTTCCAGCCATTCCGTTTGACTTTCTATCATTTCATTTAAGACAGAAATATTGTACTTAAGAGGGTTTAATGCTTTTTTAAATTAAATATGCTAAATTAGTTTGTGTACAAACATTTCTCTATAAAAATCAGCTGTGATATTTGGTGAGTTCATTCTTTCCCTAAAGGTAAAATCAGTTGTAATAACTTTCTTCCTAACTCTACAAAGAAGCATTCTATAACTTTGGCTCTTAAATCTCCACCAAGTCTGTATAGAAATAATCACAACAAATGAAAACGGAAGAATAAAGACAAGCTGGCTTTAGGGCTCCATTAAAGCCATTAAAGATGGGAAGAGAAAGGAGGTGTGCCTTCAGAGCCTGTGCAGTACCATAGCTTATGCTGCACAAAAATGAGAAATTCAGTGGCTGGCAGCTGGATCGGGTCCCTCCATCTCTGCAGTTCAGGGCGGGAGGACTCGCCTTTCCCTGCCTCTGCCCGAATGAAAAATTTGCTCTTGACATTGTGATGTACCTGTTGGGTAAAATTCACATCATCTGCTTAAAGTCCATGATATCCTCTCTCTGCAGCTCAGTGTCCCAGTGTCAGGGTCACCTTTCCACCTCCTGGTGGGACCTATCTTTCAGGAGAGTGTATCCCAACAGCCCCACCCTGATGCAAGCACAAAACTGTGTACTCTTGGCAGGGGTTCACCAAGGTGTGCTTCCAACCAGGCACAGTTGAAGGAGGCAGCACCATTCAGTGTGATACAGGTGCAGGTTTAGTGTCTGGCAGTGGTGCTGCAGATGTGTCTCCTATCGCCCTTGTCTTTGCTGTGAATGAAAATGCTTTTGTACTGGTGAACTGTCACATACCAAATACACTGGGTACCTCCACTGAACTACCAAATGCTGCAAAAATAGTCCAAAACTGGGGGAAAAATCCCTTCCCTTACCTTCCTGTTCTGGTAAATAGCTCTGATCCTCTGATACTGATTGTTCTCTGCTTTTGTCTCTTCCATTGCACTCTTATATATTCAACTACATATGTACACAGACATGCACATCCACATGCTTTGAACCCTATGGATTGTCCTTACCATATTCCTTTTATACTCCAATCCCATCAACATTTTTAGCCCTAAAAGACTCTGTTGCTCAGCTGAGGCAATGTCAGAGCCAGTGTTTGCAAGGACGGGAAAAGGCAGATGCAGCATCTCACACAGCTGGGAAGGAGCAGGGGGCAAGAAAGGTGGAGGAGCTCTTCCAGCATTCCTATTGTGTGCAGGAGTTGTGCCTACCAAGGACTGCAGTGCTGCGAGGTAAGGGTTAAATCAGCTGAGCTCCAGGGCACACCCTCTGACTGAAGCTTGCAAAACTTTTTCCTGCACCCTGTGGGTTCCACAAAGGTGTGTGGCCACCTTTGCTGTGCTTTCCACTGCTGTTCACTAAGCTGCAGATGTTCCCCTGTCACTTTGCTCTAGGCCATCAGACTTGATAAATTCCTATTGCAAACAGAAGATAAGCTCCGTGTTTATCAAAGTGGAAGGATACCAAGCCTATTTTCATTCCTGCTACTCCAGGAATATGCATTATGCATACATTTTACATTTATGCCAGTAGGACTCAATTCTACATCTTCCTGTCAGCTGAAATGATTGTCTTTGTTTCTGGCAGTGACATGATGATGCTGTATTTACCTGAACAGGCTTTTAACTCATGATCCTACTCAGCTGCCTAATATTTTCTTGTTTAAACCACCTTATTTTTGATAATGACATTTGTGTGGTCTTCTCAGTAGCAATAGTAAAGCACTCTCCATAAACTCTTAATCTTCCTCACCTCCCTGTGGGTGTCATCTGTTACACGAGGTGCATGGGCACAGTCCTGAGCAGCAGCACCCAGCCTGCACAGGTAGTACAGACCCTGGGAGGGTGCTGGCCTTGCCCAGCACTCCTTCCATGGCAATGTTAGGGCATTAATGACAACCTGGGAACATTTCCCACAGGCTTTCTGGTCATAGCTATCCTATTCAGTGGTCTGAATATTTAGCTTTATAGGTGCAATCTGCACTGGGCCAGCCAGGCTCCTGGGCCCCTTGATATTGTGAGACAGCCTATAACTCTCATTTGACTTTGCTCTTGTCTTTACTATTTTCACCCCATAAATTCAGCTATTTCAAGCTTAGCTGCACCTCTCTAAACAGAATATTTCTCTTTCACCGTCCCTGCTCTGCATTCTCACTTGCAGCCATCCCTTGGACAGTGCCTCTTTGATCTCTTTCCTGTGTTCAGTTTTGCCAGCCAACCACCTCTTGCCATCTTCCATTTCTTGTCATCTGAACACTCTCCTTCAAATCATCTGTAAATCCCTGGTACTCTTCCATCTTTGCTATCTCCCTTCTTCTTTTTTTCTGTTTATTCTGGTGGCAGTGCCCTGGTAATGGCACATTTTATTGGGAAGTGATAATATGTGACAGTAAAGGTTTTGAATCTCACAGTTCTTCTGTTCCTCTCTCATTCCTTTTTCCCTGGTTATCTTCTCCATTGACTTTCTTTCCAAGCCATTTCATTTTCATTTCCCACAGTTTTAGAATTCACCAGCACCCTGCTATTCCCTCTGCAGCTTTGCAAGCTTTGGAGTTTTCCCTTTCTTTTTTCCCCATTTTCTTTTTTAGAGGCAGCGGCCACTCTTAGTCTTCGCAGGAACTATTAATCTTTGTCCAACACCTGTCATCTTTTGTGTCCCAGCTTCTCACTTTCTATCTGGTCTGCATTTGCATAGTCTAGTTTTCAGCTGTGTTTCCTGGTGTCTTTCATGGCTTTCCCCACATAATTTTTAATCTGCACTGTGCTGTGACTCCCTTCTTTTTTATCCCAGAGGCAGAAGGGCCTTGTTAGCTAGTTCTGTTCCATAGGAAATTTTCTTTCAACATTTTCTTTCAGAGAATACCAGATTGCAAACACTGTTAAATTTAGCATACAGCTCTCTAGATCCTGGTGAGTTAGAGCACTGGAGAAGGGTTTGTGTTGTAAGAGTTCTTATTCATTCTTGGGGTTAGTGTCAATCAATTCTGTCTAGCCTAGAGGTTTTGGCCCTCAGTTTATCTCTTTTTCCATGTCTGTACTATGTGTCTTTTCCTACGTCAGTTTTGAAAATGGTTCTTCCCCTAAAGCTTTGCCCCACTGTTCTCAGTCACCCCCTTTTGCCACTAAGATGCACCTGAAAGCGTACTTCTTGTACTAGGATTAAATAAGTTCTCAAAATTCCTTAGTGGTGGAGTTTCCACAGCTTTCCCTAGCAACCAGATTCCTGCCCCAGTAACGCTGCTCCCCATCCTTGCTTATCCCTGTTGCAATGTCAGTCTATTTTTCTTGTGCCAACACAGTGGATGTGGTGAACTACTCATTCCTTCCTCTTTGCAGGTACCATTTAGATTTTGCACATAAACACTTTCAGCCTTCTCTTCTCTGGACTGAGCTACCACAGGAACTTTAATCCTTTTTTTCTTGGGTCATATCTGCTAGACCTCTGACCAATCTTGTACTCTCTCCTCAGGTCCCTCAGGATCTCTCTCCTTGGCAGATTACTCCCACTAACACACTAACACTGCTTTACTGAAGAGAAGCCTTTGCCTCCTTGTTAGTCTGCCCATTCCCCAGTAAATGTTATACTTACATTCTTCTGAAAAGGAGAGGAAGTCTCAATGCTCAGGTCTGGGGTTTATATATATGATCTAAACGTAAGTGTGAATGCTTGTTAAAATATTTTGAAGCATTTGGAATAATTCTGATATTCTGAAGAAAGTGCTTCCTTCTCTCCTCAGCCAGCCATTCAGCACAGGGTATGTTGCTTTTTCCTAACTCTTCTCTTAATTCTCTTAGCAGTGTCTTTGGGCTGAGTGTACCCTTGATTTCACTGTCAATTCCCCTAGTCTGGAAGATTTTACTGCTGAGAAGCTCTTTTCATTTTCACTAGCAGTTTTCTTTCTCCCTAAAATGGCAGGAAATTCATTTCTAGAATTTCCTGAAGACATATAAAGGGCCAAATACACAAAGTTCAGTGCTGTATTTCTATTTGAAATAACAGAAGTATATAAATCCACCTACAACCGATGACCTTTCAGGATTTGCAGAATTAGATCACATTGAAAAAACTCTGATGGATGAAAAATATAAGCGTAGGGAAAAGTAATATCTGGGATCCCTGGTGTAATGTTTGCAAGAAAAGATTTTATAGCAGTTATTTTACCCCTTGATTTATTCACACCTTTTGCATCTATCCTCAGGGCAAAGTGCTCAAACTCCTCATAAAAAATCCACATTTGGCCAGATTTTTCCTTTAATGAGGTGCTGGCTGCCCGTGGTAGATTTTTCTGGAAGTCCTGTCTAACTTCTTCTTGTGACAAAGGTTGCAACTAACGTTAAACCTGTATTTTTTCTACAATAACTTCGTGGGTCCTGATGGTACTGTAGAAAATGAGGATAGCCTGAAAGGCAACACAGTAAAATAAATGATGAGAATTTGCTCTGAGTGTTAGATAAGAGCTCCTGAATTTGGGTGTCCATCCACAGACACGCAAAGAGTATGTTAAGGTCACAATGTGAACTTTTGCACTTACATTTTTTACAAATCTCAGCAGAGAGTCTCTTCCACTTCATAAAATTAGTTTAGACATTACTCTGAGAGAACCATAAAATCTGAAATACCACTTTTATGATAGATAAATACAAGAGAATCAGCAACACCACTTCTTGCGCTCAAGATTCCTTCATCTGTAAGTTTTCCTCTTAAGTCACAAAAGGTCAAGTATGTCTTTCTAAAACTTGTCTGTTCCCCTTCTTTTAATAGTTTTGCTGGGTAAAAAACTATCCTAATGGCTGGGCCCAGAGAGTGTTGGTGAATGAAGCTACATGCAGCTGGTCAGTGGTCACCAGTCGTGTTCCCCAGGCTTGGTATTGGGGCCAGTCCTGTTTAATATCTTTATCAATGATCTGGACAAGGGGATTGAAGGCACCCTCAGTCAGTTTGCAGAGACACCAGTTTGGGTGCAAGTCTTGATTTGCTGGAGGGCAGGAAGGCTCTGGAGGGGGATCTGGACAGATTGGATGGTTGGGAAGAAATCAGAGGTCTGAGGTTCAATAAGGCCAAGTCACAACAACCCCTGCAGTGCTACAGATTTGGGAAAGAGTGGCTGGAAAGATGCAAGTTGGAAAAGGACCTGGGAGTGCTGGTCAACAGCAGCAGAATATGAGCCAGTGAGTGCCCAGGTGGCCAAAAGGCCAATGGCATCCTGGCCTGGATCAGCACCAGAGTGGCCAGCAGGACCAGGGCAGTGATTGTTCCCCTGTACTTGGCACTGGTGGGGCCACACTTCAAATCCTGGGTTCAGCTGTGGGCCCCTCACTACAGGAAGGACGTTGAGGTGCTGGAGCCTGTGCAGAGAAGGACAATAGAGCTGGTGAAAAGTCTGGAATACAAGTCTGGTGAGTAGCTGAGGGAGCTGGGGGTGTTTAGCTGGGAGAAATGGAAGCTCAGGGGTGACCTTATTGCTCTCTACAACTGCCTGAAAAGAGGTTGTAGAGAGGTGGGGTCAATCTCTTCTCCCAAGTAGCAAGCAATAGCACAAGAAGAAATAGCCTGAATTTGCTCCAGAAGAGGTTTATCGGATACTACAAAAAAATCTGTAAGGGTTGTCAGGCACTGGATCAGGCTGCCCAGAGAAACAGTTGGGTAGCCATCCCTGGAGGTATTTAAAAATATTTAGATGTGGCACTTAGGGACACGGTTTAGTGGTGACTTTTGCAGTATTAGGTTAATGCTTGGACCTGATGATCTTAAATGAGCTTTCCAACCTAAATTCTATGATTCTGTATTTACTCAACGCATTGAGGCTAAGATTAGCATCCAGAATTTGTTGTGCTCTTTCAACAGCTGGGAATGCTTTGTCCTGGTAGGTAGGTTGCAGTAAACAGATCTGGCAACATTCCTTCTCAAATGTGTATCATCCTGCCAATGGCCAGCCAAAGCTGACACATTGACCTGGAGTTCCCCCAGCAGCGTTATTTCACCTCTTGGTTTCTACCAATGCACTAAGCTTGGTTGAAGGACACTAGGTAGTGCTCCAGGCTTTAGATCTTGTACATGCCCTGTTTACACCATTTTTGAGGGTATTGAGATGTGTTGCCAAGGTCAGAAGTCTGGCCATTTCTTTAGGTCTTTTCTTAAAGTCTCTGCAATATTTTGTACCAAATAAGAGTATTTCAGATCAAGCTCAGCCAGTCAGCAGCCTAACTAAGGTCATTTACCTAACCCACAATGCCACCTGCTCTAGCTCACATTAGTTTCTTAAAAGTATCTGTGCCCTGTACAGCTTACAGACTTTTGCAGGCTTCTGCACCTCTGAATGGAAACAGGAATACTGCAGGTGATAACCCTTACCTATTGATATTTCATAAGATAATCTTTATCTGTGAAAACCTCATGCACTTCAAAGCTTTACCTTGGCCTTGAGAAATGAGGTGCTTAACTACGTACAAAATAAAGTGGATTTTATGCTCCATAAACAACAACCCTCTCCTTTTCTTCTTGTGGAAACAGGTTTGAAAAGAAGGAGGGAAAAAGGCTCTCTCTACTACGCATTCCCAGAATCTGCATCGGAGATCTGTGCCTGTAATAAAACCAGGCATCCTGCCTGAGATCCTCAAGGCTGATGAGAGAGCCACTACACACAAAGCTGTGTTCAGTGACCAACAGAGCAGCTGAATAATTCTAGCAGAGCCAGTGCCCTGGGACCTGCAGTAGTAGAAGGCAATCCTCTGACGTGTCAGTGAGTGGAGTTTGCCTTTAATCCTTAAACTACAAATTTGGTTTTGACTTTTTTCCTGCTTTAGTGTTAGCAACCTGCTTAGCTTTGAAGAGCTTTTCCTGGGAGGCTTAACATCAAGAATAGTAATTAATTAATTAATAAATAATTATTTGCCCAGAGAGGTAAATCCCTGGAAATGTTCAAGGTCAAGCTGGATGGGGCTCTGAGAAACCTGACTCAGTCGAAGGTGTCCCTGCCCATGGCAAGGGGGTTGGATTAGACGGCCTTTGGAAGGTGCCTTCCAACACAAACCATTCTATGAATCTGTGTTTAAACTAATAAGGCCGAATCTTAGGGTGGAGCCAGCAAACACTTTTGGGGCGGGCCAGCAAGAGCTGCTCGTTCGGGTTTAGTACCCTGAGCATCTCTCCCGAGAGACGCGGGGGCTGCGGGCAGAGATGTAGGATATGGAAACAACATTAGGGGGAGCTGCGTTCCCTCCTCCCGCTCCGCCGGGAGCGCCGTGCCGGGGGCAGAGCCGCGGCTTCGGCGTGGGGACGTCTCTGTCTGTCCCGGGCCGGCTCGGGTGCCCTGCGAAGACAATGGATGCTGGCGAGCGCTAAGATCAGCTTCATTACCCGTGTTTTCTTACTAGGAAAACCGGCCGCCAGCTAATCCCGCCCTTCAAAGGGACCGATTATCCACGATGGTTTTACCAGTTCGGACTAAAAAGTCAGAAATGCCACAGACTTACTTTTAATTATTGTCTTTACATCCACCATCGGATTAGTTAATGAGACCAATAATTAGTCATGGGCACTTCATGCTCCCAGGTTGTGGCGCTTATACAATGAAATGTTTTGGCATTTTCCCTGCAATTTTCAAGGCTTATTACCCAGACAGTTTACTACAGTAATTATGCCAGAACATTTATTATTTGCATATAAGATGTAATGTGCATAATTTACTTAATAAATAATCATTAGAGAAGAAATGGAGGAAAAAGTAAAAGAAAAGTTCTGATTCAAAGGAGATGGGATGAATCTGAATTACAGAGAATGAATGTGGGCAGATCACAGCAGAGAAGTTGTGGGGAAGGGCAAAGACGGGTGCTCTAGTGGAATGGTGGAGAGTAGGAGAGACTGGAAGAGACAAAAAAGTCTGTGTGATTGACTGCTAGTATTACACAGATGGATTACTAAATAT
>VZRN01006843.1:773789-819195 GCA_013397935.1 Dasyornis broadbenti | reverse complement strand
TTTTTTTTTTTTTTCTGAGTGTGTATGTGTGTGCCGGGTCAAAAAGATCAACTCTAAGCTTATTTCAACAGGAAAACAATAAAATGCTTTACACTAAGTGGTCTTTCACCCGTCCTAAAGTGGTTGCTACCCTCACTAGTCCCCTGCAGGCAGCAGCAGTGGTCACACAGCAGCCCACAGTTCTGCCTTGAAGCACATTTTAAGCACCTCAGACAAAAGGAGGAGGCTTTGTATTTGGGTTCTGTGTGCACCATCTGCTGAAAGGAGACACACAGACTTTCAGAAGGCTGCCAGCTGGCTGGCCATTCTTCTCATTTCAAATAAACATTCAACATGTTTTCTGTAAATTCTGAATGATAGAAGTCTGCTTTTCCCTTTCTGCAGTTCTCACTGGAGAGGATGAGAGCTTTTCTTTCTCTTGGCTATGTTGCATATTTCCAGCGAAATGAACTTTCACTTCAGATTCTTACTATCTCATAAAAATAGCCCACACGGGTTAATATTTGTTATTAGGGTTTTTTATTATGAACTTTAAAGGTGTTATTTGAAGCATACTATAGAATAAGATCACTTAAAGACCCCTTAGTGATCCTATACCTGAACTATTCCAAGCGTGTTCCAATAAATGAAGTAACTTTAAAGACAGATTTTTCTTCCTAATGTGTTTCATTTATAAAAAGTGAGGAATGCAGACAGTTCTGAGCTGAAATGCAAACTTTGCAGTACCTTCACTGCATAGTGAACCAAAATGACATGTGAATGCAATATCTAGGTACAGGACACTAACAAGTATAGTGTCCTGTACTGCAAAGACCCTGCAGCCAACACTGGGTGTCTGTCACCTCAGTTTTATGTCTGGGATGATGCTCATCATCCATGGACATCCAGATGGCCATGTTTGAAGTGAGAAGGATGGATAGTCTGGCATGGAGAAAGATACTTTTGTAATCTAATAGCAACACAGACCTGAACCACACAGTCACATTCAGCAGGAATGCAACTCTGTAACACCACCCCCAACTTTTTATCTGTGTCCTAAATAAAATCATGGAGACTACCAAAGTTGTTGGAGTACCTGATTTTCGCCCCTCTCTTTTCAGTGCCTGTGAGAATATGAAGCAATCAAGTAATTGTTACTAGAGGAAATTCCAGAGAGTCAGCTATTGTCTGATAATTGCTCATCTGAATGTTCTTCTTAGCAGGACGTGTGAAGTCATTTTCCCCTCTTCAACTCGCAGATAAGTAGTCTCAGTCTCCTTGATCCAGAGAGGTAGACACAGACAACTGCCGTGCAGCCCCAGACTGTAACTCCCAGTTTGTCTGCCTCCTAGAAATCTGTGCCTACGACCATAGAAGCTCCACTTATAGAAGCACTAATTCTTAATTTCAGATTCTTAGTCTGTCCTGGCAATTTCTTCCATCTTCTGCTTTGCATCTTGCATAAAAGAATATTACTTTTTGTTCAAATGTTTTAATTTTATGACCTATTCATTACGTAAAAGGTTTCATTGTGTGACCTCAAGTGTGAGTACCAGGTTTATGTCAAAGGATTCAAAGGGGTTTGGGGTGGCAAAAGACAGGTGGGCAGGCAAACATACAAAATATAGTGTTCTTTGAGAAACCTGGGTAAAAATATTCATAGCAACAGCCTGATCATTCAAACAAAGATTAAGGTCAGTAACTTTTTTGGAATATATTCTCTTATCACCCCGGTAAGTTTCTGTAAAATTATTCACATGCATAAACACTTACAGAACCTTTCCATAGGTCATTTCACATCATTCACTATTCTAAGCTCACTTTTCCTTTGGTGATATATATTGTTCATACATCAAGAAGCTAAATCAAAAGCACAGGGATATTCTACTAGTTTAAAATCCTTTGGCTCAAACCATAAGACAATTTCCTTCCCAGGAGAATGTGTTATTTAAAAAAAAAAAAAAAAAAAGGTTTTTCACCATCCACCCACCTCAAAAATGTAAAAAATTTCACATTTAGCTCATTTCCTTCTGAGGTAGAGAAATAATATGAGTCAGAGCACATGGGAGATTTGTGACCATTAATTTACTGGCAATCCCAATGGCCTGCCCAGTGAAGTAGGAAGGAACTATAGCTCATCTCAATGGCAATTCCTATTGTAAGAAGTGTTTCACATGCTGAAATGTTCCATATGACCATGAAAATGCATCCTCATGCTACTAAAAACAGATTAGGAAATTGTTATATACAGAAACATAAACAAAGAAATCCCAGAATAGCATAAAAGAATGAAGAAAACAATTAAGTTAAGGAAATTCCAAATGAAGGTGGTAACTACATCAGGCAGTGGTATAACAAATGTAGTGCACATAAATAAGACAAGACATAATAAAGGGTAGATTTACTGAGGTGCATTGTGCACAACTCATATCCTGCTGCATTACTTCCTGTCATTAATTACCTCATCTACATCCAAATAATATCAATCAGCCAACTGGAAGCACAAGTTAATGAGCAAAATTTCATACTCTGGGGTCAAGTTCCTTTTCCTTCATTTGTCTTCATTAGCAGCACCTCTCAAAGCTTTTCCCCAAATAGAAGGCAGTGAATTAGGCAAAGAGATTTTAAAAGTCGCACTCAAGAATGCTCAGAAATAAAATTGCTGTATTAGCCTCAGAGCTCTTAGGATGAAATGGAAGTTGTTATTGTCATTAAATGAGATTATCAAAATGAGGTGTCTTGACTTCCTAATTATTTTCACCACCTGTAGTCTTGACCCATTTGCCCAGCACCTTGGCACTGAAGGATATACAGATGCTTTACAAATTACTGCCTGGTCTGTAAACTGTAATGACTTTCTATCTCTGGTTACTCCTCTTCAGTACATTGCAGTCAGTGAGTTTCCCTTCACAACATCCTATCTTTTCTTCCTGTTGCAGTTAAACAGGGCTTATCTCTTTTATTCCCAAGGACAAGGCAGGAGCAAGGCAAACAAGGCCACCACCAGAAGAGCAGTGTAGCTGAGGGACAACCACACAGATGTCCTGCTTCTCCATAACCTGTTCCAGGGAGTTTCAGTTCTGTTGTCCTTGCAGAAGTCATATACACCAAGACTATTCTGCAGAGTCCATGTCCCTTAAAAAGATAATTATGGACAGGAGCTGGAGAGGAAAACAGCAAAGTGAGATGTTCCTGCATTCATTCTCCTAGGAAATCTCTTTGGATTATGTCATTTCTGGTAATGAGCTGCTGGGGAAAAGGAGAAGGCAATGTCTCTGGGAGCCCTTCTTTATCAGTAGCCAGAATCAGTTTGAAACCTCTGCCTTTGACTCATAGACGCAAAAATACAACATAGCATTTATAATCCTAAGAAATAATCCTATCACCACAGATACAAGCCAGCATGGGGTGAAAATGCAGCAGTTATTTAACAGTTTCAGTAGTTTGCACGCTCCTGGGAAGGTCGGAAGCATCAGTATCACTGACAGGCAGCACAAGGTGGAAGCATTTGGAGATTAAATGTGCACACAACGCATCTCTGCACTGGGGCAGGGACTCCTGGGTTTTCCAGTGGCCCTGTATAGAAGGATCTCAGATTCATCTCTCATGAAAATAGATGTTCCTTCTGAGCTGTTCCTATTCTACTTAGCGCTAACACCGAGGCTGTTTATAAAAGAGCAAGGTGATAAATGACAAAAAGCTGTTCTTGCCTTGCAATGGAGCAGTGTTTTACTTGAGGGATATAAAATAGACTTACAGGGATCAAATGGAGTCAAATAAACACAATCAAAATCAACCCGTGGTGCAGCTCTGCCTACACATAAAGGATCAGGAAAAGGAGAAAAGATTTGAACACTTGGAGTGAGGATGCAGAAGTTCATTGTGTCAGTGAAATTCAAACAGTTGGTATAGTTTGAGGTCTCCAGCCCAGGGAAGATCGAGGGCACATGCAGGGATCAGACTGAGGTGGCAAGGCATGATTCCTCCACCCAGTCCCCTGTCAGGATGCTTTTCTGGATGACCTTGGCCAAAGGCCTATTGCATCCTCTGCCTGTTGCCAGTTCTCTGAGAAGGGCAGGAGCATTTCAAAAAACTGACAATAATAGGTGATTTTTTTATTGTAGATCTCTCAACACTGACCTTTCTAATGCAGTTTTCAGGACCATGTGGGGACTGAGCCCTGTGTTGGTAACACTCAGAAGCAAGCTGATCTTTGTGAGGACGTGACTGATCCTCCCAGGAGAGTCACTGATTTTTGATACTCTTTGGTAGCCTCAGTGCAGCCTTCTGGAGAGCCTTTGAATCACCCAAGTTAAAAACTGCAGTATCATGGTGAAAAAAGAACCTTTTCAAAACAATTGAATTTCCTTTTGGTTTTATTCTTAAATCAGAATTTAATTGACAACAGTTTCTCCCAGAAAATGGTTTGTTTCTCAGTTGCTTGGCTTTATTATCTCTTTGTCTCCACACAAAACCTCTCAGCTCTCTGAGTCGGATCAGCTTTCAGGTCTGGGTCAGGTTGATGAAGCAATGGCAGGCAAGGCCTTGGCAGGTCACTCCTGCACAGAACAGGCCCTTCACTGATCCCTCCCAGCTCACCACTGAAATGAAGTCAAATCCTGCCTTAATGGCAACTGCTGACTATGAGAGCAGGCGATGCCAGGGTGCTGCAGATCCCACACGGTTCAACTCCCTCTGCACAACAATGTTCTCCAAGGACAGACACCATGGACCTGGGAAAGGAGGCACTCAGGGAGGTCGGTGGCCGAACACGGTGCTCCCACAACAGTGGGGCCCAAAGGGAGATAATTCCCTGTTAAGGAATAGGAATAACCAAAAAGTTCAAGGTACACAGTCCTACCTGGAGACTTTCCCACACAGCAAGGCTGGGCATAGAGAAGAAAGGCTTGTTTTGGTGTTTCTTAGTTTATAAGAAGGCCTAGCTACTGAGCCTGAGTGAATATTTAATGGACAAAATAGGAAAATTAATTTATTTAATTTTATCATCAATTTTCTTGGAAAAATTCAAGATAATTACAATGCCAGACTCTAGATAGAAGATTATTTCTGCACAAAAACAGACATTGAGCTGCAGGACTGGTCTTTGGGAGATTAGCCAAGCTCCTCATAAGGCAGGCTGTGACTTCTTTTGAAGAAATCTTCCAAAACTAATTTGAACCATTCTCTCATTTCTGGTGTTTCTAGATCTCTAGATGGTCTCTGTGAAAGAAAAAATAGGCCAGCCAATGTTTTGACCCTGCAAGGAAGCTGTTTTAGTGACACTGTGATGGCCACTAATGTGACAGCTATTTATTGTTATTGATTTTCTGTGGAAAATGAACAGAATTGTGTAGCCAAGCCTGATCAAAGGGATATAAGAGGGAGTTTTGTACCAACTGTGTACCTTTGTCTGTGTACCTTGGTCAGTCATTTATGCTGGCAGATTGATGGTACATGGAATAGTTTTGGAAATGTGTCTATAAGCAATTCATGAATCTCAATTAAACACATCTATTACAAACCCTCAGTATGCAATGGCAACTACGTATTAAATCACAAACTTCAGTTTGTGAGGCTGATGTGCCTTTCTCGCCACTGTCTTTCCAGTTCTTCTGGGGAGTAGATGCCAACATTAATGACAAAAGGCAAATTCCAAGGTTTGCTAAAGCTTTATGTATCTCCTACTCAAAAGGAAACCTTCTTCAGCAGAACAGCTGGCCAGTTGAGTAAAACCAGCAAGTGTCTACTCAACACTGTGACCTGTTGAAAAATCTGGTGGCTTTGATCAAGGGTTACATGATGGGTGAAAGTGAAACCTCAAAGCCCTAAAGCTATGGAGCCTTACTGTTGCATGTGTGCCACTGAAGCAGTGGTGTTCCTGAGCATGGGGCAGGTCAGTTGTTAGGTGTTGTGCCTGTCTGTGGTCCCTCAAAGAACTGACAGAGGCTGAGGTGAGACAACTGTGGTACGTGAGCACTGAGCAGGATACACAAACAAGAAAACAGTTACACATGGCATTGAAAGACATGTAGCATGATAATATTAATTATTCAATATATTTCACTATTCAATATTATTGTGGGCCTTGGTATGTTAAATCATAGTAAGTAACCTAGATGTAGTTTAAAGCAGGAGAGGTAGAAGAATGTGCATGAATGATACCACAAGCCTCAGCTTTTGATCATTCTAATATAAGTTAATGGGAAATAAATTAACAAGAAAGCAATAGAGGCGAAGAGTGTCAGATGTGAGTGGTAAACCATGACATCCTATCTGCGGGATTAACAGGAAGAAACTGGACTGCAAATAGCAAGGAGGGATATCTGCTGGCCTTAAAAAGACAGATAATTTCATATTAGAGATAAGCTATTAAAGGAAGGACTCAACCCATATCTGAGCTCATATTCAAGTGAAGATTCCTATCTGCAAATGGCTTGGGAGCTTCCTTAGAGCTCAGGTAAATTCAAGTAAGATTTCTCCCCTTCCAGACAGGTGGCCTCTTTATCACTGAGTGATCCTGAAGGTAGGGCTCGGAGCTTCCAGCTATAATACTCACTCCTGGGTCTGCTATCAGAAATTTAATGCTGAAGACTTACAGAAATTCTTTTGCTTTAGCAGTAGCAGATTGTCCTTTTTCTACTCTTTTCTATCCACAACTGTGAGTGCAACATTTCTGTGGAGGACATTCCTCAACTTTCTTCCTTTCAGCTCATGTTTACAGATAACAGCTGTAAACAATGGGATCCCACTTAGCACATATTTAGCATACAGATAATATAATTTAATCATTAGAAAAATGCTTTGTAGGAATATGGAAAGTCATAAAAGAATGCATGCTGCTTTGTATGGGGAAGGAACTGGATTGTAGACAGATGATCATTGGCTGCACCTCGTGGCTGGTCAGTTTTCTGTTTCTCATCAGGGATAGAAATCTGCAGTGCAACCCTAGTGTCAGGCTGAAGGCAGGCAGGCAGAGGGAGTTTGGTCCTAGAAACATGTGGCTTTAGAGCAGGCTCCAGCACAGCTGCCCGTGGTGGTATGGGAGCAGTACTCATTGTCACTGGTGGCTGGTAAGGGAGTCAGCCCTGGAAGGGGCATTCGTTACTCAAGATGGTGAAAGGAAGCCATTTCACCTCCTTGGCTGGTACCCAGCAGCCATGCATTTCCATTGACCCTGTATGACAAACTTCACCACCTAGTAGCTGGACTTCTGGGAAGAGATGAGCCATGAGATGTGTGAGGTGGAGAGGTTGTGTCCTGCAAACCTGCAGCCAGACCAGGTGGACACCAGACTGGAGCTGCCCTGCCAGTGCAAAGAAGGCCAATCTCATTGTGAAATGCAGCCATCAGGTCAGCATCATCAGTGCCAGGTGCTAGGAGAGGACCACTGGATGGGGTGTGAACATCCAGTGGGTGCAGAAGTGCAGGAGAACTGCTCCAGCACACCCTGGGAAGCGCTGCAGAAACCCTGCACCTATGGGGATCAAAGCGAGTATTTCCAGCAGCTTGGTGCAGCTTGGACACGGGTAACTTAATCCCGTTTATGTTGTGCTCCACTGAGCAGGGAAACCAATAAGGCTTTTAGATGGAGCCTGATGTCTGTGTTGGGAGGATGGGGAGCAGGAGTTTGACATGAACCACTGCTGCAGTGCCCATCTAAAGGGGCACAGGCTGCGCTAAGCTGAGTCCCTCACAAGTGCCTTGGCCTATCTGCAGTTGTGTGGCACAGCATGGCCATAACTTGCTGACTGCCACGTCTGAGCCAGCTGCCTTGCCCAGGTGACTGCAGCAGCATGTGCTGTCTCTCTGAAGCTGTGCCCACAGGTTCACTGTACTTTGAACAGCTGGACAAATTCACACATGCCCAGTGCTTGTCGCTGCAGTCCCTGTCATCACAAGGGAAAAACTTAGCATATGAATTTGGGTGAATCCACAGCTTGCAAGGCAAACCAAAAGGAATACAAATATGTTACATAGAAAATCTTGTGATTTTACGTCAATCTGTCCCCTAGGGATCAGGGCCAATGGTATAAATACAGCCAAATGAAGTCTATGCAGAGTTTACTCACTTTTCACTGCATGACCTAAAAATCCAAGCAGTATATCTTCCCAGTGGCCACCACTCTGGCCACCTGCATGTTGCCAGGCTCATGATGTCAGTGCCTTGTCCACAGTCACAGCTCACAGCAATGGACTCCTGGGATTTTATCTGAGCTTTTTTCTTTTCTCATCTTTCCCAACATCTTTCCTTCTCCCAGAATCTGCCTTTATACCATCCCAAGCATCCAGCCTCAGGCCCAATGAGCAGCTGGGTGTCCTGTCAGCTGCTGACAGTTGTGTTTCCTTCACTTGAAGTGGGGCCAGTTCCTGGCAACGTTGGAGCTGATTAAAACTCTTCACGAGATCAGTTGATTAATCAAGACAACAGAAACATTGATCAGCAGGAACCAGAACATAGTAAGTATTCAGGAGGCCCTAAAAAAAAAATTTCTTTAATAAATAATAACCCCTCTTTCATGAAGTCTGGAAGTGTCTCATTCATGATTACTGAGCCAGCAGCTTCCCCTCCAGCCTCCTTGCACAGCAGAGTGTGTTCATGATCCAGCTTAGGAAATATGCTGAAAACACTCAAAGACATTTGTCATAAAACCAAGCGAAAGCAATAACCTAACCATGATAGAATAAAGTCATTTTTTACAGTGGAACAACCTTCCCAAGGATATGATAGAATCCCCATCACTGGAGGTTTTCAAGTTGGGCCAGTCTCAGGGTGCTAGATAGCAGGTTCCTTTTCCCACAAGAGGTTGGACCAGGAGATCTTTCATGGCTGCTTCCAACATGGGCTCTTCTATGATTCTGTAACAGAAGTGAATATGAGATCTTGAAAATATAAAGCAGGTGATCAGGTTCCATGGGTCTCTGTTACTCTGTTGGCCTTGACCAGCTATACCTCTGAACCTAGTGCAGCCTGGTAAAGCGGGCAATGCCAGCCTCTGAGGCTGCAGTGCCTCTTTTTCCAGGCAGCTGCAGCAACCACAAGGACTTGGCAGGAGCTGGGATTTTTCCAGTATCAGTACTCCAGCCCAGAGCAGAGCAGCTCCAGTAGCAGAGACAGGGATGACGTCTCCAAGACTGAAGTCCTCTTCTCTCCCCTTATTATGATATTAGATACAGGTAGTCTGGCATATTTCTGTATAAAGAAAAATCTAATTGGATTCATTATAGCAGTATTTGCATACATTAGCATCACCACTGTCACAGAGTGAAGTTATTATTATATAACTGTCCCTGTTTGGAAGGAGCTGTCCATCAGCCACCTACAGTGCTGGCAGGAGGCATTTTGTTGGTGGAGAGGCTCCTACAACCTGCTCTCCTTGCCATTTGTTTGACAAACAGTATTGTATCAGCCAGGGGACTTAGCTAGCAGACAGTGTGATGACACATATCTGGTCTATCATTAAAAGAGAAATCTCTCTGAATTTAAATGCGTATAAATGAAAAAGGTATTTTTTCAGCAACCTCTTAACCTAGCTAAATTCTGAGCAAAGTGAATCTAAATTTTCCATTAGACACTTCGTCCTGTTTTGTAAACCATAATGGAAGCTGTGAGGACTTTCATACATGACTTTAACCAGAAGCATGTGCTGAAGCAAAATTTATTACATCATCAGTTATTCACAACTTTTTGCAATGCATGGAAAATTATAAGCTCTGTAGCACAATAAATAAGTAGGTGGTGTATTCTGAATTAAAAGACTTTTCATACAATCTTAGAATTGTTTATGTTGGCAGAGACCTTCAACTTCATCGAGTCCAACCATTAACGCAGTACTGCCAAAGTCACCAGTCAGCCATGTCTCTGAGTGTCACATCGATATGTCATTTAAATATTTCCAGGGATGGCAGCTGCACAGCCTTCCTAGGTGGCTTGTTCCATGCTTGACAGCCCTTACAGTGAAGAATTTTTTTCTAATATCCAGTCCGAACTTCCCCTGGAACAACTTGAGGCTGTTTCCTCTTGTTACCTGGGAGAAGACACTGGTCCCCAACTTTCTACAACCTCCTTTCAGGTAATTGTAGAGAGCAATGAGGTCCTCCTTGAGCCTCTTTTTCTCCAGGATGAACACCCCCAGCTCCCTCAGCTGCTCCTGATCAGACTTGTGCTCCAGACCCTTTGCCAGCTTTGTTGCCATTCTCTGGACTCTCTCCAGCACCTCAATGTCTTTTTTGTAGTGAGGGGCTTGAAGGGATTGGATTAGATACTCTGACTTCTGAAATGGTTTAATGCATTTTTTTCTGTTTTTCTTTCAGTGGAAAACGAGCATACAGGATGACAGCCTTAGGAACCTTATGTCAAACTCAGACCCTGATAATGACATCATCCCCTTTGTGTGCCCAGATGAGGTCAATTCTGCTGATGGAAAAAGAAAACAGAAAATTTCTGAAACAGAAATTGTGAATACTTTTTGATACAGCATTTGCCTGGAATGTTTTAGACACACGACAGATACTAAATTAATTTTTTTTTTTCAAGTAATACTGTGTATTTGGTATGCAAATACATGTCTCATGAAAAATAAACCATGTTATCAACCTGGGAGGTGCACTCCTTTATCACACAAGTGTCCTAACAAACAGGACTGAAGGTCACAGATAAGGAGCAAAACTTGACCCATTCATGCCTATATGGATAGCCTAGCTAATGAAAACAATAGAGCAGCTCTTCAACCTGCAGAAGCCAAGGCTTGGCAGAGACACGTCTTCCTGCTGCACCAGAGAAATTTGCTGATGACACTCCCGGGGCCTAATCAGTAAACTGGTTATTGATGGGTCCTTCCAAGAAGCTGGGGGTAAATTCATTTGTGACAATCTCTGCGATAAGAGCAAAGCGGCTCCTGTTCTCAGCCTCATTAGGGGTAAAACTTGTAATGGGAAAATAATAGGAAACGTGGAGAGATACTGTCAAACCCCTGTCAAGACAAAAGCCAAATGTCATTTCTTAGACAATGCTGCTGTATTAAACAGGCGCTGTATCAGAGTGCATTATGCAAAGGAGGAGCAGGATGGACAGTTTGACAGCAATTCAGTTACTTCGAACAGGCAGATCACTGCCAGTTTTTCTGGAGAACAAGTATTTTGCTAACTGATAGGAAATGCCAATGAACAAACCTCTGAATCACAGACCAAACTCAAAACTTTAACTGAAGACATCTACCAGTTGCACTGAATGGCTGTGGTGGGTAGTGTTCTCCAACGGTTCCTTGGGGCTGCTGTGGGAGGGAGAGGATGAGGGGCATAGCTAAGAGAGGTTTGGAACAAGTCTATTCCTTCTCAAGATATACGAGGATTAAAGAGAGAAGACACAGTAAGGCTCTCACATTCCCTTTTAGGACAAGACCAGTTTGGTACAGCCCTGGCCATTTCCCAGCAGTGGATTGCACATATGTGTGATATATAACTTACTCAATATGTTCTCTGGGGACTTCTTCATCAGCACAGAAAAGGAGCCATAACACAGTCAAGCTTGAAAGGTAGGTGAAAAACCATTTTAAACCCAAGAGGAAGGGCATCAGAGGACATACCAAAGTGAATTCAACCACGGCATTCTTCAAAATGTGTTCTGGGCTCCGTTGTGCCTGCAAACAGAGGATTACACTTTTGCAGAGTGAGAATATTCCCAGCCAGACATTCAGAGTCTGCTGCAAGCTCTCAGACACAGATTTGGATCATCCATCAGTAGAAATATCTATTTGCAAAAAAATCCCAAACCCAACCCATGTCAGACACCAACAGAAAAATATAGGTGGCTTTATTAGGTACACCCTGTTAAAAACAAATGGCTTTTAAAAACAAAGCCATGATTTGGAGAGTGCAGAGATAGCCCTTCAGAAACAAATTGTTCTACCCTTTGCTCCCCTTGAAGGAAGGTGGCTGGCAGCTCCCCGCACCTGGTATCCCACAGCCCTCTCTCCAGAGAACATGGTGCTGCAGAGATAAAGAAGCTGTTACAGCAAGTGTCGTTTCCCTCCCAGATAAGGATGACTAATAACTCACTCAGCAGGTCCCTCCTTTTTTGAAGTGCCATTTCTAAAGGCTTACAATTAGTCAAGTCTGATGGAGGAAAATATCATTCCTCTGGGGGTGGCAACCAGCTGAGAAAGCTGGTGGCCCCAGATGAATCAATTAATCCTCATCAGCCTGTCCCCAGAGCAGTAGATCAGCAAAGGTCACCAGGCTCTGCATGACAGCCCACTTTTACCAGAGCATGAACAACTGTGCACTGGTACCCAGGGCACTTTTAGAGAATGGGTCCCCATCCACCCACCAGTGTAAAACCCTGGCATGACTAACCTGCCTGCAAGAGAGACTACCCAGACAGCTCAGCCCTAATGTGAGATTGTTTTAATGGGTGCCCTGGTCACATTTTTTACTGAAAGCTAAAGCTGCCATCTGGTTGGATGGGCAGGGCTCAACTGGAGGAACGTCAGCTGTCAGCAGCCAGAGACAGAGTGCTTTCAGAACATGGCAGGGCAAAAACATCCTCACCCCAACGCCTGCTGCTGGTGCCTGGTACTACAGAGAGGCAGATGCTGGCACTGACGTTTCCCCAAATGTGTGTCCCATTCAGCAACAGGGCCGCTCTTGGTGCCTTCAGCTGCTGTTCTCCAGCACTGCTGCTAATGCACGTAATAGAGGAAGTTCAAGCACCCAGAGAAATCCCTGCAGCAAAGGCCAGGGCTGGGGATGCCTATCAGGAGGAAAACAGTGCTTTTCCTGTAGCTGCAGAGAGCTTTTCTGCAAGGCAGTCCCTCAGGGAAGCAATGCCAAAATCTAAAGGCACAAAACCAAAGTGGGTTTGGCAACCATAAGGCAGTGCCTAATGCATCTGGCGAAGGCAGCAGGATGGTTGCAGCTGCAGGGCTGCTACCAAGGGGCCTCAGCTCTCCCACTGCACTGATCCAGGCACAGTCACTGCCAAACAAGGAGAGAGAGGAGCAAGCACACAGCTCCCTGTGTGTCAGCAAAGGGAAACAACAGTCAGATTAAACCCTGCAGACTTCAGTCAGCACCCACTGCTTATGCCAAGAATTTCAGGCAGCAGATAGAGGTTGTATAGATATTTACATGCAGCATTTTAAATCAGTTCCTGTGACTCATCATAATACAAATACTTTGCTAGCTGAATGTAGGCATATAAAGATTACCTGCAGAACAGCAACCACATTTAACTACTGCCATATTGTAAATATCAATAATTAAATAGTAACCATTCTGAAGATCACAGGAGAAGACAGCAGACTATATTCATGATACTGTGAGAAAACAGTATTTCTCTCTAATAGCTCTGAAAATGTCTTAGAAAACCATCTCACGAGCATGCATGTTTTCCATAATCTAACTAGCAACTCCTTAGTTTTCGAGCAAAAGCAATATAGAAGATTAAACCAACTGCAATTTTAAAAATTCCATTAAGATAAAAAACCTCATGGAATGGCACTTTCATTCTGCCTTGTACATGCTCTCTCCTGATTTACTCAGCCACATTTCCTACCCAAAAAACCTTGATCTGCCAGCCCCACAAAAGCAGTAGCACAAGAGGAGAGCAGCAGATTCTATCTGCCCTTTGCATCATCAGGAAAACTGAATGCTGCCTTCTACCTTTCAGCTACTGATGTGCACACACTGCAGAAAGCCAGCCTGGCTTTCCAGAATATAAGTTATGTTTAAAAGGACTGCAATGAAAAAATGTCAGTTGTAAGCTGAGCAAATAGTCTATGGTGTTTATTAAAAAGATAACAGGCCTCCCCTCAATTGGTAGCTTCAGTTACAGCTCTAATACTGCTTGTTTTACAGAACAGAAGGAGAATTGGGAAATGGTACTGAAACACAACACTGGGCAGGTCACCCTTTAAAGGCAGATTGGGTAGCTATGTTATGATCTGTATGAAATGAGCTGCTGATATCACCCCACTTTGGAGGCAATAGGTACTCCTACTAGAAAAATCTCCATCAGAGCTATCATTTTTCTTACTGAAGGCAATTCAGTCCCAAGCCTCCATCTGTTCCCAGAAATGGTTCTTCTGTGCAGTCCATGGACAGACAGGAATGTGGATGCCCAGTCTGCACTTCTCAAGTGCCATACCCATGCCACTCTACAGGCAGGCACAGGAATTTGCCTTCCTGGAGTCTCAGGAGCAGCACTTCTAACCATGCAGCAGCTCTTTTTGCTGGAAGAGCTGCACTAACATGTGCTAACATGGGCACTGCATATGATTACAACCATGTTGGTACTACAGCCCCAGACATGGTCTTACTCCAGGATCAAGGGGTTGTTGGGGTTTTTTATTTTATTTTACCACTGTGGATTAGAAATCAAAAATCCCTTTATTGCAGAAGTGGCGTTTCCCCGTGGGAATTTATTCCTGTGTATCCATATTGGCTTACATGTACTAGAATAAAAATATTGGTGACTGACAAATATCCCTAAGCTGTTTGGAAGTATAATGTAAGCAAAAAAAAGCCTGGGTAAAGGAGAGAGAAAGGATTGGAGGGAGAAAGAGAGGAGGCAAAGGGTTGGTCTGTTTAACAGCTCTTGAGACAGAAATCTTGGAGCTGTGTCTGTAAAATAAGGTTTTCATGGGATGCAGACATCCCTTTCACATAAGCTTTATCAATTCCAGGAAAGCGGCTGAGACTCTCCTTCTGAGAAAGCAGGTGGCTTTGCTCCATCCTGCTCTTTGAAATCACCTAATGAGATCATTTCATCCAGGAGACAACTGAAGAGCCCACACTGCACAGCAGCCGCCGCACAGCAGAGCAGTCGGAGAGTGAAGGGCGTTCAAGGTTTCAAAACCACATCCTCCCTCATCTCGACATAATCAAATCAGTGATGAGGTGGCGTCTGCAACAGCCCTTGTCAGCTATGAAGACAGAGCGACCAGTCTATTGGTCAGCAGCCAGTGGGTGAAACGGGGAGCACTGCAGTCCTGGAGAGAAAGTAATGAACCTTCATTTCCACTGCCGTCTGCTCTGTGACAGATAAAAACTAGACTTCACTGCCAAATTTGTCAGGTGATAAATTCAGGTTACTTTTAGGCAGAAAATCTGGAAAATGCCTATGAATGTTGTCAGCTCTGAGTGCACAGAGGGGACCCTGGTAATGCCCCTCCTGTCCAACAGGAGCAATTTAGCAAGTACAGAATCATGGAATCATTTAAGTTGGAGAAGACCTTTAAAGATCAAGTCCAACTGTTAAACCTAACACTGCCAAGCCCCACACTAAAGCACAGTCCCTAAGTGCCACATCCACACATCTTTTAAATACCTCACTATGCTGTGGAAGTATAAAAGCCAAGTGGAGACCTCACTCTTAATGATCTTAAAATTCATGTAATGTCATACAGCAAATGTCATGCCTATAGTGTCAGGAGATCTGTTCTTTCAGACACTGATCTTTTTATGCTGTTAAAGAAACAGCTTGCCTATTTCCTTAGTCTGGCGGCATTTCTCCAAGTACATCTCTGTATCAAAAGCAGCATGGGCAGCAGGTCAAGGCAGTTGTTTCTGCCCCTCTGCTCTGCTTTTGTGAGACACCACCTGGAGCACTGAATCGAGCTCTGGGATTCCCAGCACAGAAAGGACAATGACCTGTTGGAGCAAGTCCCGACAAGGGCCACTACTTGACCATAAGGCTGGAGCACCTCTGCTATGAGGAAAAGCTGGGAGAATTGGGATTGTTCAGCCTAGAGAAGAGAAAGCTCCAGGGTGACCTAATTGTCGCCTTCCAGTACCTGAAGAGAGCCTATAAGAAAGACGGAGAGAGAATTTTCACAAGGGCATGTAGTGACAGGACAAGAGGCAATGGCTTCAAACTAAAAAAGAGTAGGCTTAAATTAGATATTAGGAAGAAATTCTTATCTGTGACATTTGTGAGGCACTAAAGAGGTTGCCCAGAGAAGATGGGATGCCACATCCCTGGAAGTGTTCAAGGCCAAGTTGGATGGGGCTCTGAGCAACCTGGTTTGGTGGAAGGTGTCCCTCACCATAGTAGTGGGGTTGGAACTTGATGATTTTTGAGTCCCTTCCAACACAAACCATGCTATGATTCTATGATCTCCCTGGCTCATGGGAAGCCAGTTGGAGTTCAAATTCTTTTCCTAGTTTGTCACATCCTACTTAGAAAGGAGAGACTGCCATTGCTGGTAAAACAAACTCAAAATTCATGTACTGGATTTACAGCCCTTCCTTGGTGTCAGGCTGTGGCTGGGCAGGAGATGGGGGAAAAGTCTTCTGTTGTTATTCATCAGTAGATGAGTTAGGGCATAAGCAGAGCTCTTGACATATTCCTCTTATATCTCCTCAGATTTACAGCAGGACTAAGGGGTTTGGAGAGCTGATTTCTGCCAGCAGCTATGGCTTTTCCTGGCTGTCCACAAGTGATTATCCAGGGCACAGAGGAGTTTGAGGTTGGAAGTGCATCCCTCAGGCACTGCTGAGCATATTTAAAGCATGAAATACTGGGTTCAATAGAGGGGGCTTAATACGGTAGCTGTTTCCTACTGAGACGCAAAACACCAAGATAACACAAGTACCAACTGTCTAAGTCAGAGCTTAGGTTGCTGTGCTGCAACAAGATACTAATTTACTTGGTTTAGATGAGGATAATGCTTTTGCTTGTATACAGACAGTGTAGGATTTACACTCACTTGAGGATAAGGAAGTTTAGAAATGCAAAGTAACTGGGGGAGCAGAGAGCGAAAGTTCCTGAAGGTAAAGAACAACAGACACCTAGAACAGCCAGCCAGGTCACTAAGTCTCATCCCCTGCTGTCCCACAGTCCAGATGGTGTCATATCCTCCAGATGCCAGATCCTTTTATTTGGCAAAATAGCAAAGCACTTGCTTTGTGAAAATCTTAGAGAGGTTGTTGCAAAAGTTCAGTGTCTGGGGGGTAGAATGTTTATGACTGAAATGTACTCTGTGTATGTCCTGTCTGAATGCCAGTTTGTGGGCTGGTATTGCTCTTTCAATAGATGCATCTCTTCTTTCTCAGTGTTTTTCCTTTGGTGTATCAGCAGGCAGGGACAGTGGTTTGCTAGACTTGACATGTCCCTGAGATTTGCTAACAGAGCTCTGCAAGGAGTCTGTGCAGCCATCTCTTACATGGCAGAGCATCCTCGCTCTCCTGTCCATGATGATGAGACAAAATCTGTGTCTCCCTGAGGAAATTGCCCCGATGGGGAAAAAGAACAGGAGCCAGAAGAGGGCCAGGATAGGCATATGAGCCTGCACTGTGGCTGAGGCATTTTCCTTCTGCCCATCACTCAAGTGAATGGTGGGAAATCAGTGAGTTTTCTCTTATGATTCCTTCTTGTTGCCACTGTCATCTACAAAATATGCTGTGTTTAAAAGAGATTAATAAAAATTCATTAACATGCTTTAAACCTCACTGCATATTGTCCTAGTATGAAGAAATAATGTCAGGGCTCTGTTTTGATCAGAATTTTCTCTTATGGGACATCTTCTACTCTTCATTTGGGACCTTCATAGAATCCATTCCACCTAAAACCTCCCTTCCCCTTCAAGAACAGCATCTGAGCTGTCTTTAAAGGGATATAGTGATTCCATTCCTGAACCCTGTCCCCAGGTCATTGCGGGGAGGATCCCACAGTGGCAACAGGCAGGTGCAAAAGGGCAGCCTGGCTGGGGAGGCTCTAAGGGCTGGCACAAATTTTTGTTGTTCCTGTTCTGCAAAGCTCCTCAAAGGCTCAAGGACATTCTTTAAATTCCTTTCTCCCAGCGCAGTTGTTTGATAACCCATAAATAGCTCCTTTTCAAACACAATGCTGAAAGCCCCGAGTAATGAGCCAAGAGTGAAAATGTTTCAGTATTTAAACACTTTATTGAACTTGTGGAGGCCAAAAGCTTCAGTGCTCAGTTCAGATTTAAAATAAAAACCAAAACAAAAAACATATTCACAAAAGGCTGTTTCATTCCCAAGGTTCCCATAAAACAGGGCTATTTTCCTTCAGTCATCACAAATATACCTACAGAGCACGAAAGGTCATGAAAATAGCAAGAATGCGCTGAGCTGCAGCTGCTTTACGTGCTTTCATGAAGCTGTCTTGGAGATCATGGCCAGGGTCCTTACATTCAGATACCTAAATATAGAACTGTGCATACTGACCACGGCTAAATTGCCAGGAGCCTTTATGTTCAGCGCTGGAATGTGATTAACAATTTCTAAAAAAATCTTTGTGATGTCTAATTTTGGGCACTAAAAAGCAAATCCATTTTAGAACACAGGTTTCTTATGGAAATATTGAGATTTATTTTCTTTCAAGTGTCATTCATGGGATTGCTTCCTTCCATGGCTGTGAAGGCAAGACCAGGGAGCACCAACCTTGAGCTTTCTTGGTATTAACATCATACAATATTACCTTATAAATATCATACCAAGACACCCAGTAATAATGTGGTTATCCCACTCTGTTCATTCAGCACGTCCTCCTAGCAACATAAAGTCAATTTTTTGGCTTAAAGGCAAAAGAGTGCTTTTGGAGAAAGCACTTTCCAAAGGGAAAGACAAATGTTTTGCCCTGAAGACTTTCCTCCTGCGCCAGCACATGTTGTTAATGGCCCCACACAGCACAAGTCCTGATGTGGTCACTGGGATGCCCTTCTGCTGTGCATGGCTGTGCTATGCTATTTTTCTGAACTCCATGCCACAGGTTGGCAGTAATTTGATGCCACTAGATAGTAATCCATGGACTATAATAGAGTAAAATACCTGTTAACAACTTGGCTCTGGGATCTAGAAATGCTGGCTGGTCATTTTATCCTGCCAAACCTAAGCCCTCTGTAACACAATTAACATTTCACATTAAATGTCCCCTTGTATCAGGGATGTTTATTTACCCCCTAACTTAGTCTTACTCTGAAGCATGTATTTATGTTTCCACCTGGGAGTATTCCTTTTAAATGATACAACCTGTTTGATTAGTTTCAGTACAGGCTAAATTGCCACAGGAGACAAGGATCTCCAGGAGAAACACCTTCCCCTTCCCTGCCCTCTGCATCCAATCCATCCTGGGCTAAGAGACTGAACACATATTGCACTCATTTTAGTGATAGCTGCTATAAATGTTAAGTGGCCTGTGAGGGTAGGAATATCCATCAGAAAGCAGCCATGATAATAAGCCATGATAATAAGTCATGATAAAAATTCTAGAAATGCCTCACAGCTTTTCAGTGAATGTGTCTTTGCTGAGGATATATGAGGAGCAGAAAACTCACTTCCAGACTGGTCTCTCTCACATAACTGTCTTGCACTGGCAGGTGGTAGTTGAAGATGCAATTAGGTCTTGTGATTGTTTGGCTCAGTATCTCCAGGCATGGTATTAACTCCTGCAGTCCACTGAAATGCAGCCTGGGAATTCACTGATGGGACATTTCCATACTCACTTTGAAGAAAAAAATATCTGTCACCCCTGCTCAGGATGCTGCCATCACTCCTGCTTCCCAGTCAGGGAGAGGCTTGTGTCTCCCTGAGGTCTCTGCTCCTGCTTGCCCCAGCAGCGCTGTGCAGTCACAGACTGACATGGAGGAGCTTGTTCTTCTGGACTGGCTCTGTCTCCTGGTTCTCCCCTAATAAAATGACTTCTTGGTTTAAGATATTGTCTCTTGAGTTTTCTTCCAGTTTTAGGAAATTAGAAGATTTGGTTTTTAGCTTGATCTGTATCTCTGAGAATTTGATCTGTTTCTCAGTCAAATGCAAGACCAAACATAACGACATTTTTCTTCCTTCTGTGGGGTGTAGATCCAACTTTTTCCAAACACCTTTCTACTTTTAGTAGTAGAATTTTAATCATTCACTCACACACCATTAAGGAAACAAAAATGGGCAGGAGCTGTGAAAGATATGGCCACTAAATATTTGAGAAACACCTTCAGCTGGTACAAATGGCATTTCTCCCACTGGACAGAGAGTACTGCAGCTGCAGAGCAGCTGAGCTGGTGCCTGGGCCATGGGATCTGGCACAGTGTGTGTCACAGTGACAGGCTGGAAAGGGCAGCAGGAGAGGCATCCCCAGCCACAAAAATCTGGAGTTTAGACAAACCTAAGTTCACCCCACTTTGAAGGAATGCCAAGAATTACTTCTAACACAGAAAAATGGGTGCACCTTTATGCTCTTTGCAACATTAAGCCTGTAAGCATCAGAAAACTGCAGGTCCTTTTATAAGCAAGAAGTCAGAAAAACTCCAAAAAGACCACCAGGTGCTTCCCTGCTGCTGAACTGTGTTCCTCAGGAGGCGGCCCTATGGCAGTACCCGGATCTCCCAAGTAGCTCATCGCAGTTTCACACGTTCCTAAGCAAGGCAAATGAGAGGGGGGTTGGTTTAGCATGTGTGACTACTTCTGCCTCCTGCTCCCCGGCAGCATCTAGTGATACTCAAACTTAAGAGCCAAACAAGAATTCAGATTAATTTATAAAATGATACTAAGGAGTTGAAGATAAAGTATATATTTTCCTTTCTGTTTGGATAAAATGTTAAATAAACCAGTCTCACCTTCAGAAGTAAGACTGGCCCTAGTAGAGTGGTCAGCAGTAGACCAGGCTTACAGACATGCCGGCAGCTGTTTGACTACCAGTCAGGAAAGGAAATCCCCTCCAGGCCAATGTGGAAATGTTGGATGAAGAGAGAGTATCTTTGCAGTGGTGATATTAATAGCTCATTTGCAAATTTTTACTCAAATCTACTCACTTCAAAAGCTCAGCTTGGGGACCAAGAGAGATATTTTTCAACAAAACATTAGTCTCAATTAACTAAATGTAACCAAGATAAATGAGCTGAAAAAACCAGAAGCAGATAAAACTGGTGAGGCCATTAAACCTATAAAAGGAAGATGCTGAAACTTGGAAGGGATCCGACTACAATCCTGCAAGTATTCCAAGGCAGGGTCAGAAAGGGATAGCGAGGCAGTCCCAGGCCGGAGATGCTGAATAGCCAGACGGTATTGACACAGACAGTCAAACAGCAGCACAGCCCACAGCAAACACTGTGAACTAAGGTGGGGAAGAATTTTAATGAGCAATTTCAGTCTCATACGTGCTATGAAAAAAGGACTTGGCATTGCTCCCAATGACAGTGCCCTCCAGATTAGAGACTAAATCACAGCATCCTCAGGGGAGGATGAAAAGAGATAGCAATAGAGTGTCTTTCTTTTTTCTTTGATCCTGATGTACGAATAGCAACATGTGTGCATAAGAGCAATGTTGGAGTATACTGAACAAGCTGAAGAATAAAACAAAACAAAAAAAATAAAAACAAAGAAAACCAAACAAAAAAACAAACAAACAAAAAAAAAAAAAAGAAAAGGGAAAAAAAGAAAGTAGTGCACTAGAATAGAACCACAATAAAGTAATGTTAGCTGATTTTAAGGCATTAATCAAAAGTTTTATGAACACTTACAGCAGGTCGTGCACTCTTAGGTAAACTTGCTAAATAAACTTATTTAGCAAGTAGGGCCCCTTTAAAAGATGATTTTCTGATGCCTTCAGAAGGACCAACACCCCAATCCTCCCAGACGAGGCAGATGTACCAAAGCAAGTAATATCATGTGGGATGACAGGTTCTGCCCTCCAAAATTTTACGGAGGAACCGGCAGACACAGTGAAGGCAAAAGGAACAAAACGCTCTTTAGGCATCAGGAGGCACAAAAAAGCTCAGCTGTCCTCCGCAAAATATCTGCAATATGTTATCAGCCCAGGGTAAATGAGTCAGATGCTTCCCCCCGGAGCCATTGCACCGCAGGCGGGCTGGGAGCGGGGCCCGGCAGATGGCTGCTGGGGATGCCTTTCTGTCCGGAAAACCAGGAATGAAAAGAGCGTGCACCGAGCCCAGCGAGCCCTTCATGCCGCACTCCCGGCCCGGGCGGTCACAGCTCCGGAGCTGCCTTTGCTTCCCCAGCACAGCACAGGCTGCCGCGCAGCCTTCCTGCCCTTCATCCTGCCGCAGCCGACAAAAGTATGATGTGATAAGTCGGCGAAACTCCTGGAAAAGCCTATTAATGCTATTGTAAGGCTGACAGGGAAACGTGCCTGTTATTTCCGCAGCTCTGCACCACGATGTGCCACGTAAGCCACGTAAAACTCCTAATGGAGTTTCAGGAGCGATTGTGCTGCCACTCGATTGTGGGCTCGGCCCCCTTGTGAGACAAATTCTCCAGGCAAGCTGCGGAGCCAGGCAAGGCCAGTTTGCTTCATCTGTTACTGCCATAGCCTGTTAAAAGCACAGATCCTTCCACTGCTGTGCCATTCGTTTCCACTTGATCTTGTTCATTATTTCTAACCAGCTTTTTATAAATCAGTGTCCCGCAAAAAGCCCTGAAATTGAGCACAATGGACACCTAGGCATGTACAGTGCTCATATCCAAAGAAATGCCCGTTAAACTGTGGATGGTTCTGTGCGGTTCTGAATGTGCAACCTGGCTGCTGTTTATGTGCCTTCAGATAAGGGTCTTCAGCAGCCCTGAGAGGGTGCACAGCAAGATCAGTTAGAGCATCATCTGGCATTGGACAGCAACATTCATCCTTTCAAGTTTTCCTATCAAAATAATCAGGAATTGGAACACTTGAAACCAGCTAAGTCTTTGACAGTAAATGCAAACTCTTGGTTCCCCCACCAGCGTGGGAGTAGGGATAATTTTTTAGCTATATGGAGAGGTTATAATAATTTTTGAAAACATAAGGTAAATCTTTTACAAAAAAGGTTTTAAATTATTTGGGCTTTTTCTTTTCTTTTTCCTCAGGTAGAGTAAAAAACTTTCACTGTTTTCTACATCAGTGGCTTCCCTCAGGTTTTTCACTTAAAAATCAAAAAGATAGATTTTTTTCTTATTGTATTATTTCTATTATTTATTTATGCATTTTCCTGTAAACAAGACTGACTGCTTAATGGAAAGTCGTCTCCTGTGTTTCTCAAAGAAGAAAGTAGCTGCTGTCTCAGAGGCAGCAATAATTGCTTGAATGGGAATGAATAATTGCTTAGTAACAGCCAGTGCAGGGCTTTGCTTTTCACCGAGAAGCTGTTCCCAACGCAGAGACTAATTAGCTACTGCAAAGGGAAAAGGGAGACTCAAAAAGCTGCTCCTCCGCTCTCATTTCCAGTGATTTGCAAATTGTTTCCTGACACCTTCCAATCTCTGACCAACCTGAGTCCAAAGTCCTCCTTGGCACGTCTGCCAACCTGCTGTGTAGTCTTCCTCTGTGACAGAATTTAAACCATACTGTATTTTCCCTGTCTTTAGAGCAAAACAAAATCCTCAATGCTCAGCTAGTATGGATGAGCTCTTCAAAGTGGACAAGGGGCTTTTTTTTGGTTAATCAGTGAGTGGTGGGGCTGTATTGCTGGGGAGGCACTGGACTGTCATTTTGATCACTGTACTTCTAGCAAAATATGAGAAGTGGACGGGACAAAGAGACATGTGGCTCCACTCTCTCCTCTGTGGACCCCCATAGCTCTCCTCACTCAAGGCTGTCCTGCCAGGTTGACTTTGCCTTTGAAACTTTAGGAAATCAAGAGTTTAGATCAAATATCTCTCTGCTGTGTTCTAATACAATGCTCTCTGGAAGAAATCAAGACCCAGCTCATAGAGCTACACAGATACATATATGCTCAGAAAAGGTATGGGGAGAAATTTCAGGAGTAACTTGTCTGTGATGATGTAATAAAATACTATATTATAAAGGGCATATATAGGGAAATAGAGCTAAGGCTGTCTTGGAAGGTATGACTTGGTTATTTTCTAGTAGCTGAATGTTTGACTTTGGAACTGTAGCACTTCTTTAACCAAGTTTTCACATACCATATTAGTAGGGAACTTCAGTATCTTCAGTCACAGACTTGACAAGTATCTCCAGTGGCCATGTCCCTTGTTGTCTTTCAGCTTCATTACACACAGCAAGCATGAGGGCAATGGAAAGAGTAAATGAGAATTTTAATTGCTTTGGAAAGCATGATGTCCTGTACATGTTCACATTTAGACGGAGTCACTTCTGGGGTAGCTCTTTCAGGCTGTGTAAAACAATAATGAAAAGGTTAAGAGGGAATGTCATGGATAATTGTTTTAAAGTTAATAAATATATAAGTAATTTTAAGCCTGCATTTTGCAATAATCCAATCTGGCACCCCCTGGACTCCATGGCACTTTTCTGATTCACTTGGTATGAAAGTAAAATCTAGCACTTAATTAAACCCTATATTCTGAAATTCCAGCGTCATCTTCCAAGATGCAAAGTAATATTACTCCCATACAGATGTAGATGCTAAAGTTACACAGTCAGTCACATAGACAGGTGATGAACAAAACTAGAATAACTCAGCCTGCTTAAATAAAGGAACTTCAATGATGCTACAGGTTGTACTTACAAAGGACAACTTGTAATTTTATTATTTACAAGAGAAGTTCAGCTTCTTCTTGCAATCCATTATTAAATACTGTTTGGAAGCTGTATTTCTTTTTTTTTTTTCCAAAATAAAATACTACCTTATCTATATGTACTGTTAGCATATCTGTTATTGGCTTCCCTTCATGCCCAAATTAGCCCAAGGATTCTCAGCCATGCAAGCAAAACCCCTCATGCAGGGAGTGGTACCAGGTAGCTGTGGTAATGCAGCAAGGGAAGACGGTAACATGGGCCAGGACAGGATGGGACAGGCAGGATGGGATGGGGCAGCCAGCACTGGCAATGCTGGACAGCAGCACCCAGAGCCCCACGCTCTTCCTGGGCACGACATCCTCGGCAGGGCAGCTGAGCTCCCCAGTTTCCGCACCGGCGAGGATGAGGTAGTTTTGCTGCCACAGCAGTCACACAGCCGGCATGTGGCCTCTCCTGGACCTCAAACTCAGACCTGGCATCTGCAGATTTGTGAAAACTTTTGATGAATCAGGAGTGAATGTTCCCAGTTTTCTCTAAAAGTGGCTGGAAAACACAGAAAATGCATTCACAGCTTGCATCTTCCAACACAGACACTGAGCTACTCTGTTGGGTCCTTTTCCCATCAGTGCACCCATACCAGCAGTTTGGTTTCAGGCATCATGCCAGTCCTCTAGCACACTCTGATTCCCCTTGGACAGGTTGTGTACATCAATGGGCATTTGCTTTGCATCATTATTCTGAGTTCTGGTTCACAGATGAACATTGAACTTTTTGTGGCATAAAGGCACTCAGACTCCTTCTGAGAGCCCAATGATTTCTAGTAGTTACTGTATACTAAGCACTGCTAATTTTATCTCATAGCAATGAGTTATTTCCCTTCTGCCTGATAATTCAAAGTGTTTCTTTTGGAAATTATGTTTTTAAAGACTCAGAAAACAGAATATTAGCAGTGATTTTTTTTTTAAATAAAAGCAACCAGCATTTCCAAAAATACTCTTCTTGTTTATGTATCAACTGCAAGCCAGAAACAGCTCTCAAATTATCGCTGCTTGTAGGAAACTGCCTTAGCTTTACAGATACCAGAACAAAGTGCTTATTTTTGTTATCATGAAAGAAAAACTTGTATATCCTTCAGCCTGCCAATATTTCAAAGCCCATCTGAAGCAGAGAAGCAGGTGTAGCAGTTTCTCACAGTCAGTGAAAAGACTGATGATGAATTGTTTATATTGTCCTCAGATCTCTGCCCCTCCTCCAAAAGCCAATCTTTCAGATTAGGCTGAACATAAACAGGGCTGCACAGGACCACCTGCTCTCTCTTGTGCTATATAATACGTTCTCTAAGCTCAGATGTGCCTGGAAATGTTGTGAATCCAAGTTCAGAGAAGACAGCCAGGGGCAGTGGGGTATAATGGAGTGGGCTGCAGAAGAGAATAATTTGTTTTCCAGTTCATAGACTGCTGTGAGTCTCTCTCCAAAATGCATCTTTCACCTGCCCAAGGTAAAGGCTATAGTACACCGTGCAATAGCATTTCTGCCATCAGCTTACACCAAACAGAGACTGGTTTCCTTAGAGGAGTTTGGGCAGCAGAAGCTTCTACAGAGCAGAAGCTCACAGTGTGACTAGGAAGCCTTTTTTTCCTGAGCACCTTCATCTATTTTTGGGTATGAAATCCTACTTCTCCAGGTTCCCAAGTGATTTAACCACGTGGGCAGTTTAGTTCACTGGATGTTTTTATATTTGCCTATATTTAGTTCACACTTTGTAGCTTTGGAGACCTCTCAATAATATAATTTCTCACTGCTACGTTGGAGTTAACATTCATGGGGTTTTTGTTGTATGGAAAATCGTCCAAGTACAAAGTTTATAAGTCAGATTGAGGTCATACCTTTCTCTGTAATAAACAGCTTTCAACATGACTGTAATTTTTTTCCAGATAAAGGAAGCTCCTTTTAACAGCTACCTTCCCCCCCTGCTTTTTGCCTAATTATCAACCTAATGAAAAAACTCCATTTGCAGCCATTGTACTCATCTAAAATTTTGCCAAAAGCTCTAGAAAGCTATTGTACTTCCCTTGCACACCATAACATTAATATCTTCAAATAATTTCCCTACATTAATGAGTTATGAATTTCCTTCTTAACACTGCAACCACTTTCCTGTCTTCTGCCCTGCCTCTTGGCTGATCCTCCATCACTTGTTTATTCCTCTCTTTAGTTAAGAAAGGAATTTCCTGAAGGAATTTCTTAACTACTTTAAGTACCAAATTGTATCTCTAATTTCTCCGAATGTTACTATTTTCCAACTTCTAATGTTTGTCTCTAAGTATCAGTTGGCAAGTAGCAAGCATTATTCATGCATTTGAAGCTACAGCTGAAACCCACACAATGTGGATATAATCAAAATTTGATTGGTATTGGTATTGGTATTGATTGGTCTGATTGCAACTAGTGAATCAGATGCAACTTCCACTATATGCCAAAATGAATACTCTAACAAAATCAGAGATAAATCCTGTTCCAAATCTGGTCGTCAGAAGTCACATTTCAGGGACAGCTAAATTGCCAAACATTTTATGTTAGCATCTTCATTTAAAACCAAACAAACGAATCAAATAACAAGCCCAACCAAACAAAAAACCCCTCAGATTAAAAGGTATGGAATCAAGATATATTTGAAGTCCAACTTAAATTGTCCAGGTCATCTGTTTTGTCCAATGCTCTCCTGCTTGCTTAATTACCTGGTATCAGCAGTGACATGAAGAGACAGGCATCAAGAAAAATGGTGTTGGTAGAAAGGAGTCTGATCTGAACGACATGAGAGAGAAGGAGATGCAGCATCTCAGGTTCGGTTTGAGGAGCTGCAGAGCACATGCCAGAAGACACACGTGTATTTCTTCCATGTCCAAACCAACAGAAGTTCAGTAAGGCTTTGATTGTATCTCAATGCCATTGAGATACATATATGTAGTACACTCAAACATGAAACCTAAAAGGGCTACTAGACACTCCCAAAACGAGATGATTTCTTTAATCAGAGGGATCTGAAGGCAGCAGAGAATTTGCCATATACAAATGTAGTGTGCTTCTGGAGACAGCTGCTGGCTTTGGCTGTGACAGCAAGGTGAGGAACCCTTGCCAGGGCCCAGCAGGCCTGGTGACTGCTGTGATTAGAAACCAGAGTTATTTTCACCTGGGTGCTTGTATAAACAACAGTGCAAAGCGTTTTCAGCTCCTAGTCCCTACCCCGACTCCAGACACTCACATCAGGGCTGAGAATGTTGTTCTTGCTCCTCCAGCCCTGATGCCAAGATGGGCACCTGTGTGGGTGGCCAGAGGGCTGGCTGGTCACTGCAGTGCACCAGGGCCACCACACCATGCCAGTGTGGACATTGGGGTCAAGAGCATTGAGAGAACAGTACCACATGCCAAGTGTGCCTTGGGGGTTGTATGATTCACAGAGTGAAATGAGCAGTAAAGGGTATCAAGAGGCACTTTTGACCAGAGGCTGATCAGAGAAGCATCCTTCAGATAGGCCAGGAGGGAGCTGATGAGATGAGGATGCATATGGAAAAGGGAGAGGGGAAAAGAAAGGAAAAGAAGAGAAAAGAATATGAAGTGGTTTCTGTTGCTTTTTATTAGTGCTGCACACTTTATATTTAGTAAGAAAGGTCTTTCATTCATGTCAAAAAACCCCAGTAAATCAGTACAGGCCCTCACAGTTGCAGATGACATTCTAAGTCTTTGCTTTCTCCTTAGGACTTTTAGATTCCATGTCAGTATTTGTCCCCAGTCCCCGAGACAATGTTCCCTGCTCAGCACATTCAGTTCCGCCTCTTTTTACTTTTGTTATCTTGCACAATTTCAGTTTACAGACTCTCAGAGTGCAGTGACAGCTCTCTCAGTGACAATGAACCAAGGCTGGGCAATGGTGCTGCACAAAACTTGTCAAGGGTCAAGGCCAGCTGGAGCCCTGGGCTATGAATGTCCTGAACCTGACAGCACAACTCAGGGAAGTTGTGTGGCCCCTCTGTGTCATCAAACTCGCATTGAGTAGGAAGTACAACTGCACGGGCCAGATCCCATCTGGATGTGATGATGCAGCAGACTGCTATCCATGGGGATGCACATCTCTTTCTTCCTGGGCCTGCACACCTCTTTTGGCATCTGAGATGCATCAGTCAAGATGGCTCACAATGATCCAACGAGCATGATATTCCATGCACACAACAAACTGAAATACATATACAATCTGTATGCATGTACATTATATATACATGTGCATATACATAAAATCATACAACTTCAGATAAACAGACTGCTAAACTAGAAATGCTCATTCCATGTTAAACACAATTTTCAAGGGTTTAAATAAAATTTTCAATGCTTTCTTCCTCCTTTAGCTCAGAATTATTGCCAGACAAAAAGCAGAACCAGCCCTCTCAGCACCCCGCAAAAGCTCCTTCCCTAGTACCTCACCTCACTGCAACAGGCATTTACACAAATCTCTCAAGAAAACCACAGCTCCACTTTTATAGTAAGATTTTAAGGCTAGAGGAAGCCTTAGTCATGGCCATGTTTAAAGGAATTGTTTAAGTGGTCAGAATTAAACCTTGGGCTTTAATTTACAGACATTTGGCAGAATTGCATCCAGCTTCTGACTATTCACTGGATCTGATTTTTGCTGCTGTTTCCCTCCCATTTTTTAATTTCTACATAGTGAAGTCTGATTTTAAAGTTTTTCACGCCATTCATTTATAAATTTGGGTAGGGGTAAAGCAGGGGGAAAAAAACCAGCATTCCCTAATCAATTTGAAATGTTGCAAAAATCACCACTTTCAAGCTTTCTGAGAAAGATGTAACAAATACCCTCACACTCATACATATGCACCTCTTCTCCTCTTAGATCAAGTTATAATAACAAAATAGTGTCTTTTGGTTTTCCTTTCCACTGATAATTGTTGCATACATACACTTTTCCTTCCAGTCAGAACTCATGGCAGTTTTTAAAATCCTGCTGACAAAATTAGAGTGACAACACAGTGTCACAACACAGAATGACAACACAGTTCACAGAACTTCAGTATGAACATTTGAAAGGGTACCTGATACCAAAATAGAAATAAAACTCTCGATTTACAGTCCAAGTGTCAGCCTGGAAGGAACTTAATTACATTAACTACAAAATGCTTATTACAAGATTATCTTTTAAAAATTTATAATTCTAGTATCTTGAATTGTAATAGAAAGTTAAATTTATCCTACAAAGACTGATTTTAAATTATCCCAAGAAAAGGCTTAGAGAATTAAAAAACAGTTATGCTAAAATGACTTTATGATAATGGGTGACGGTGAAGAATTTGAATGCATAACAGAGACATCTGCTTTGCAAACCAAAAAAAATTACCAAGGTGGTCTCAATGACACCCCAAATGTTGCTTATTTCTTCTGTCCATCCTCTAAAGCCAGATCTACACACAGCATCATTCCTAACAACATTTATTACAGCTACAGTTATATAAGATGCAAAAAGGGAAAAAGGAAAGGCAACATACAGAAGGGAAGTTAGGAACACAGGACTGGGCAATTGTTTCTGGGGAACTGGAGACAAATGCATCATAAAATTGCTTTCATAAGTTGATCAAAATACATCTTAAATTAAAGTGACAGGAACCTCACTGGAGGAGAATTAAGGGACATTGGAGGTTAAAGAGACCAATTTTTGTCTTTTTGGTTCTTACCTGCACAGCCACAGTAGCCATAAGGCACAACAAGTCATCAGTTGCTCAGCTACACAATTACTTTTAAGCTGTTCCATTTATATATAAGTTGATTTATGGAGCAGATCATGCAATTATTAGAAGGGAAAAACCTCATAAATGAAGATGATGCTTCTGCTGCCCCTGAACTGACTGAAGAGCCACCATGGGAGGAGGGAGATCCACTCTCCACCCCAAGGTTTAGGACAACATGTTAAGTACTCACAGAAGGCAAATTTTATTTTGGACAGATTTTTTTAAAAAGTAATTTATATTTCCTCTGTCAGCTGTCAGCTGTGCCTTGCAGAAATGAGTAACAATTTGTGATATTGGGCACTACAGAGATCTTAGTAGTTTGTGAAGTAGCTTTCAGCTAGCTTTTATACTGACTCTATACAGTGCTGAAAAGTTCAATTTGCACTCAATATCTTCCGGCTCAGCTTCATCACTCTACATTTTGAACAGGAGTTGACTGGATATGAGGTTTGATTTGTCTTTAGTAAAGCAATTCTAGTATCAGACAAAAGTAACACAGTTGATGACTCTTGTCTGTTTTGCATTCAGATCCCTCTGAGAAGGAATGGACCTGGACTTAAAACTATCTCTTTTCACAATAATGTAAACACATAAGAAAGTAAGAACTTTACCATCAGTGACCCAGGAGCACAAGGAACAGAGATGCTGGCAATTCAGGTGCTGCACACTTCCTGGAATCAGGACTTAAAAGCCAGATTTAACAGTGAAAATGGAACATCTTTTTGCCTTTTGTAAAGGAAGTGAGGACTGCTTTTCTGTTTTCAGTAATCATCAGTGTATTGTTAGGACCCAACATAAGTTCAGAGAATCCAGCATATTCTTTTGATAACAGATAAAGTAAAATCATACAATGTGGAAGTATATTAAATATTTAAGTATCTGATAAGTTTCTAAAATTTGTAATTGTAGATTTCTGAGACTGAGGAAGTGAAAGGGAGACACTGAAGGAGACTGTTACTAACCTGGGGAAGCAAACCTCCATCTTGCATAATGACCCTTTGTCTTCCACCAATTGAAAATCCACATGAAAGTACTTTAATCTAACATTAATCTAACATTTTCAATAGGCAGACCTGGTCATCTACTGACGGTAAACAACCCCAAGCTTCCTTTGGAGTACAATCATTCCAGAAAAGTCTTTCATCAAAAAATGTTATCCAGAGTGATAAATCACTTACAGCAATAAAATCACCTGCATGAGCAAACACAGCTTCTGTTAGTAATTGTGCTTCCTTGCCCTAGGCATAGGTTTGTTACATATGGGAAGTGATAATACTTGCGGTTACAATTCCCAGTATCACATTTTCCTTTCCCAGTTCACACTTATACCTATGCTTATCCAGCAGTAGTTACATAAGATGTAATTCCAAACATTTATAATCCACCTCTTGCAAACAATAAACCACACCAAATTAGCCCCTGACGTGCTTTGTACTAGCAAACCAATTTGCAGATTCGTCATGAAGTATCAGGACTATTATTTGTCTGCAGTCAGTACAGTCATTTTTTCTGACAGTGTTACCTGCAAGAACTTGGTTATATGAACTTACAGTCGCTGTCATAGAACTTAGAGACCCTCAGGCGAAAGGACAAATTCAGTATAATTTCTTTCCCCCATTTCTGGGAGTTGGAGTACAAATCCACCTGATTTGACATAATGAGATGTCTCAGAAGCAATACCAGCGATGCTCCAGACTACTGATTTCTACTGGTTATGCCCATCACACCCTACCCACCATGGCACTTTTGGGGACCCTGAACCCTGCCATTACTTCAACTTACCTGTTCCCTTGTATAGCTGTGCACAGTTCTATTTACAGTCTATCCTTCACAATAAGCCCTTTCCACATGGCAGCCCATCAGAGCAGAGAATGTTTCTTTCCATTTGTTTTTTTGTACATTTGGTTTTCCTGTTTTAAAACCTCCTCTGTGGGACAGGCTTCTTGCTCTTCCCAGAGGAATGTTCCCTCCAACTATTCATGCAGTACTATGCCTAACTACTATAAAATTCAGTGTGTAACTTAGCTTGAAAGGCAACAGTAACAAATCATTTACTTCCTCACTAACATTTCATAATTATTATGTATAACTTTCTTTGTCTGGCCATTTCCACATGCTTGAAATAGTAATTTTCATCATATTTCTTTAAAATTTGCAGCATATGGGAGATGTTTAGGCCCTCCAATTTTACTGGTAATCAAAATGAGATATTACCACCTCAGAGGGTTTGCCTCTGCAGTCCTTGTGCCAGATTCAACCAGCAGAGAGGTTCTACCAGCCTAATCATTCTGAAAGTGACTGACAATTGCTTTCAGTGAACAGAAATTCATATTCTGTTTTGCAGAGCCATCTCTGAGAGATGATAGAGGTACAACAGCATGTTAGGAAAAAAACCATCTGCTTAATGTCAAAGTAGTACCCACTAACTCAGCAAAGACTGTCATTAGTGTCAGCAGTGGATGTAGCGGCTGCTCTGTCCTTTCAGCTGTGTTAAGTGAGAGGAACCAAACCCAGAGGCCTAAGGCATCAGTCAGGGTTGGCACATGGAACAGAGGGATTAGCACAAAATGTATACAGGCATTAGAAAAGACTCCACAGAAGCCTTGCTACCACAAAACAATAAATCAAACAAACAAAAAAAACCTACTCATATTCCTTTCTGTTGATTTGAAATAGACTTGGAAAATATTCCACAATTTACACTGGATTACAGTTTAAGCACAAAGTTTAGGTTATGTCTTTTTTTTTTTACAAACCAAAATGTAAGTAGGGCACCAGCTAAAATGAAAATATAAATGATTATTTAGCTCAGGTCTGATCTTACAGAGTCAGCAAAAGAGGCAAAGTAAGATCAGGGCCTTAACCATGGGGGAGAAAAGCATAATCTGCATGTCCCTGTTATATAAAATCTAGTGCACTTGTGTTGGTTTAGCAGATTTCATTATACTCCCTTCATGCTTGTATTTAAAGAAAAAGAGTAACAAGGTATTTGAATTTAGCATACAGAGATCACAAGAAACTGAAAAGGATATAAAGCCTGAAGAAAAGCAGGGCTGCCTGTGGGCTCAGTTATCACCCTGAATGACAGGCATATGAAAATAAGTTGCTTGGTCATTGTAACATTAAAATATGAAAAATCCTCCCCTGAGAGCAACACATAATTTATACAGCTTTTTCCCATGAATACTGTTATATGCCTTTCCTTAACCCAAAAGCTACAAGCTCCATATGCTTCTTCATATTCAAAACACCAAACACTGGGGTTTGCATACAAGCCCATGGTATTATTTGTACTCTTGATCTAAAGAATATTTTTATTATTATTTTAGACTCTTTCATTAAAGTAAAATTGATTCCAGACTTACAGTGGAAAAGTCTCTAGTATAATGCCATGAATAAATGTGTTGTTATGTGACCTGGAACCATCACATATTTCCGGGTACTCCATATCAATGAGTATTAACCTAATTATCATTAAGGTTTCTGACTTAAATTACTCTTAATTACACTTTATTAAAATGAAAACATAAAAAGCTCATCTAATATTACAAATGCTTATGACTGCCTTTCACTCAGAGCCCTTCAAAAACTGCAAGAAATGACGATGTCTAGCAACGTCCTGTTAGGAATGCCACCTTGTGGATAAAAGTTGCATGGAACAACGATTCCATCGTAAACTTCAGGAGAATTTTTATTTGCAAAATATCGGTTTTGCAGAAATGAACTACTCATGTGTGGTGTTCAGAACTGCATAGAATTCTTTTATTAATCTTTCTAGTTGAAAACTACTGTGAATATGGCTTTCCCATCCTCATCTGTATAAAATGCTAATTAATTATGCAGGGAGCACTGGTTTCATTAGGAGATGGGATGCATTTATTAGCATTTTAAATAGAATCAGATTGCCACAAATACTTAGTAAACAAGTCCACCAAATGCCTGCTTGATTTAGGTATAATTTAGTGAATTAGTTTAAAATGCAAAGAAAATATGTTTTGCTCAAAATATGTTGCTAGAGCAGAACTTCTGAGTACATTTTGCCTTCTCTGAGCTTTAATTGGTATATAAAAGTTCCAGTTTAACTATAAAAAGGAAACATTGGATTTTTCCATTTGTCATATAAATCTTATTATGAGCTGAAAAGGAATTGAAAATGGCCATTGGATTGCAAGTTGCTTGTGAAAGCAGAGAGAAAAGGGGTCCAAAATAATCTAATAAACTTTAAAAGATCTCTAACTTTTAAAAGCTTGGAAAAATAAATAATAATTAGCTACCTTCAATAAAGCTGACCTTTATACAGACACTTTCCTCCTGTGCTGTTCACCTCATTTTCATAATGAAAGTATATATAGCCCAAACCATCACAAGGCGTACTGTATAATGAAATTTAAAACTAATGAGCCATATCCTAATAGCCATGAGTCAAGTCAGGGTGTGCATTAGTAGTCCATTTGCAATTCTCTAGAGACAGAAAGAGCAAGGCTACACATATCCAGTAGCCTATTTAGCGCACAACTTGCTCTGTGTACTGATCACACCACAGCAGAACTGAAATTAGTTCACAATCTCTAGCTCTCAAACCTCTTTGAAATGCTGTTCATGCTTTTGTTAAAGGCAAGTTACTCCTGGGGCAACCAAATATGACTTGTAATTGTTTGCTTCGACCTCTTGTTTAACACTGGTCTGGCTTGTCGGAATTACTTCTCTAACAAATCACATTTTTTTCAGGAAATCATCCAGTATGTCCAGACTAGGGATGCCCTTTACTCTTCTGTTATGAACCTTCATCTCTTTTTGTAACATATACAACTTCTACTTAGACTTGCTGGATCACTCTTTCTCTGCTAGGTGGAACAGTTCTTTATTATGAATTTTTCTCTGAAGAGGGTTCATCTAGGCTGATTCTTCTTTCACTAAACTAAGCAGATTCTGTTTGTTGAGACTCTCATGCCAGTGCTTCTTTTTAATACTTTTATTGCTCTCATGACTCTTTTTTGTCCAACTTCCCAGCATTACTGAAAATAGTGAGTACTGAAACTGGGCATCATATTCTTCCAAAAGGTTACACCAAAGTCAAATACAGACAGCAATATTACTTCCCTGAGAGTATTCCCATTTCTAAACCTCGGATCTCACTGGTCCTTTTGCCCACAAGGCATGCTGGAAATTCATGTTCAGCTGAGTATGCACATCACCTCCAGATAGTGTTCATAGTCAGCATTTCCTACCACAAATTGTTCTACTTGCTAAGTATGTTCTCAAACCTCTATGCTCCTAACACCGGTCTACTTTAGGCCACAGTGAAATGAAAATTGCTTACAGCTTCCAACCAAGCAATTAATCTTGCTCTGATTAAGTGGCTCTTTAGTATTTAAGTTTTGTGGAATCTGTAGATTTGAACAGTCATTGTTTTATTTCCTCCATGTTCTTAAATTTATGGTTAAGAGCTAAATCCTGAGTGAACTCACACAACAAATTTGTTCAGTCTTTCTTTTCTGATTTATATTTCGAGTTCTTTCAGGTTTGACTCAATTATTGTCATGACGAATTTTAAATTTGGGGATGATACCCTGCATAGTTCTGTAACAATAACTTCTTTAAAATAAAAGCAACTGTTTGAAAATCTAAGTCTATTCCAAATTCCAAATACAGAGACGAAATACCTAAATAAAATGCTAGAATAACAATTCCTGTGCTATGTAACTGATTTTGTGAAACTTGAGACACACTTTTCATGAAAAACGTGTTCCTATGTTGTGCAAAGAAAACACTGTGGATGCTCTCCTTGGTTAAATGTTGTAAGATATCATGCATAAGCAAGTAAATCAGGTGTTTTCTTAATTCTGCTGAATAATTTTCCTTACTGTCAACTAAGAGGCCAGACAGCATCTTAAACACTTATCAGGGAATAAAGTCTTCTCAATTCAAAGGAACAATCAGCTTAGATCTATGTCCACACTGGGAGACTTTCAAAAGTTTTAGCTAAGTTGGACAGCAAGACCAAGACAGTTGTCTTTTAGATTGCTACGTTCTGAAAAAAAAATCTGAAGGAACAGCTTCCCAGCTCTGATAAGCAAGCTGAGCACATATGTAACTGCTGTGAAAAAACACAGTGACATTTGAATCCTCCTTCAGCTGCTAATACACGTTCAGAATCAATGGCCTATTCACATTAATTCACTGATTTTAACTGCTCGTTGCTGTTTCAACCGTTCAAGTCATTTTTAAGCCCATGATCCTGAAATGATATTAGAAGTCAACAACAGCTAACAGACAACTAGCTTGTCTCTCCACTGAACTAAATGTGAATAAGAAACATTAAAAAGTCAGAGATTTTCTTTTCCATACTAATTCCTAAGAATACAGCTTTCCATGCAGCACCAGACAAGTCTGTGGTGCAATGTAAACAGTGTTTAGACATTTGCTGGTTTTGATCTATGTTTCTTTTTTTATACATACTTCCTTCCAGAATGATGCAGATTATCTCATTAAAATCTTAGTCTCAGCAAAGTGAATTACTAGATTATCAACTATACCCCTAACTTTCAAGGAAACACAGGATGGAACACATCTTTCAAGACTTAAGAATATCAAGCTCTGAAACCACTTCTTTTAGTGGATTTTTTCATAGCAGATTGATTAAGAATTTACAAATGCATTTGCAAAGAAAGTGCTATAGTGTGGGTCCTGCAGTATTTATTTAGAAAAAAATACAGTGGATACAAATGAGTAATGTGTATTTCAGGTATGCAACATGATATACTTTATAGCAATGTCTGTTCTTGATGTCCTTGAAAGCAAAGTTGATCTCTTGAACAAGAATCTTCCCTGTAGGGTTCCAGCGGCTAAAATGTTCCATCACCTAAAGACTGTAAATAGAAATTCATTCTGTATCATAAGATACTAAGAAAAGAGAATTATCTTCTGAAGTCATCCCTATGTGATCTATTCACCCTTTACCTCACATCACTCTCTATCACCAAGAAGGGCTGTGACTAAAGGCAAGTAACGAGCACCTGCTATGTCTGTAAGCAAAACAAAGTATTTTCCACAAAAATACTCTTAGAATAAAAAGTGTAAATATAGACATTGTATTTGTCCTTACTTTTATTAAATTGTCCCTAAGGTTTTTCACGTAGTAGCAAGTGTTCAGCAAAGATTCATCAATACAGAAGAATAACACCTTAACTAAAGCTGTGCTATTACTCTGGGTCAACAAGGCGAGTGGAAATTTGTAGATCTGCACACTCGCACTCTCTGCCAACCTGGCTTTTATTGATTCGTACTGCAACATCCTGCCACACAAAAAGGAGCAAAGTATGTATACAGCAAACCTAAATGGCTTAAAGAATCCTGCTAACCAGCACAATATAGATTCCCTTTTCTGTACCACTGGCACACCACTTTTGTCTTAAGAAGTTAATAGCAAATAACGTATGGCAGCATTCAGTGTGCAGAGTGCATGCTGAACACACAAGACAAAAAGAAGGGCAGTTATGCCCACTCTTTAATGCCTTTTGAATCTTTCATAATACTGATAGTGGGGGGAAAAAGAACCATAACAGTGGCATAATATTTGTTGAACCACAGTATATTGCTGACACTAAGAAAATCTGGGCTGGGAAGACAGGAGGACTGCTTCCCTCACTATCCTATGTATCCACAGCCAGCTATTCCGATAATGCTGGATATTTTTTCCCTTCCATTCCTACAGGCCCTGCAGGACAGGCAAGTCAGAAGACTGCACACTACAGCTACCTGAACAGGGCATTACAAATACTGGGTACATCCAGGATCACACTACTGCAGCATTTTATAATGTCCGTTACTAGGACCCACAACCAGGTGTAATGCACGAAAATAGTGTACTGAAGTTAATGAAAGACCAAAAATTAATTGTTTTTGAAAATTAGTAAATACTGTATTGTAAAAGCCTTCAGACATCCTGAGAAATGTATTAATATCGTATGTGCTTATCAACCACTGCCTTTATACACCTTAACTCCACGCTGAAAGCCCTTACCTAAGTGCTCATTTTTAAACTTATTTAATTCATATCAACTGCTATAATGGCTCATGCGATAGGAGAGCAGCAACTTGAAATTCAAACCACACTTGGGTTACTGCCATGAACTTTGAAATAATGATTGAGTCATACCAAAACAAATCCCCTGCTAGTTTAGTTTTGACTGGTTTGTCAAACACTGAATTATCTCAGGGTAGGGTGTTGGCTTCTAGTCTTATCTTCTTTAGAATCTCAGCTTTTCCTTTTCAGGTACTTTCTATGAAAACAAGTCCTTCTTTGAAGATGTTTCTATAAAGTATTGTAACAGTGTATGACAAACTGCTCCATGATGTCAAACAGCATTAAGCCCCATGGAACCAGATACTGCAGTATTTCCACCAAATCCTTATGCTGAAACCAAACCCCGTCCCAGTAAGTCAATCCAGGCAGTTGGGTTTGGGTTTTCTTTCCCAAGATTTAGAATTCTGGTTTTGTACTGAGCACATCCAGAGAAAGCATTACATTTTTTTTCCACTTGGAACTACTGTAAGAATCAGACTGAAACATACAGAAATACAAAGTGGATGTTCGCTTATCACCAATACAAGCAATGTTTCTTTCTTGGCAATATGCTTATGCGACTTTTTCTTACAGAACTTGGATTTGGTTTTTTTTTTTAATTACATAATCTTGGTCTTTCCCCTGTTGTGTTTGGAAAGTGATGGAAATTCCCGTGCCCTGTGAAGAGACTGAATGAGTTAGATCTTTTCACCCTGGAGGAGGTTCAGCAGGCACTTCAGCACAGTTTTACAGTACTTCATTGGTGGTTAGAAAGAGATCATAGACTCTCTCTTCATAAAAAACCATATGGAGATGACAAGGGCAAAATTGCACCAGGAGAAGGTTCATCTTGATATAAGAAAGAAATTTTTCCACTGACACTCAATCACTGGAACAATCTCTCCAGGGATGTCGAAGGCTCTCCATCGCTGGAGGTTTTTAAGACATGACTGGACAGGGTGCTAGATAATCTCATCTAAGCTCCGTTTGTCACAAAAACTTGGCCCAGATGATGTTTTCAGGTCACTTCAAACCCAGGCTGCTCACAATTCCAAGAAAAGAGAAAGTTATTTTTCAAAGCTGTGCAGAAATAGTGAACAAGATTTGAGTAAAGAACTAGAAAGGTCCTAAAAAAGTATCCGAGAAGGGCAGAATCTAGAAAGCTACTGTGTCGCACCCCTGTTTTCTACTACACTTAATGAGACCGTACATGTATTCACTGTGGCAAGGGCACATCATGCTTGGGACTTTTACCTTATGCTGGAAGAAATGACAATTCTTTAAAATAGTTTGCTAGGTGGTGTCTTGTTCACTTCTAGTGTGGCAAAAAGTACAAGCAGGCACACAGAGGAAGCTGTCAGATAACGGCAACAGTTCAAAGACCCAAGTGAATCTTGACATGTAGGAAATGTTGCCTATTGAAGAGGCAAAAAAAATGTTATCAATTACCTGATTTGAATCTTAGTGGGAAATACAACTTCCCATAGGTATATGTCCTCACATCTGAAGACTCTTAGCTCTTTACCTCTAACTGCATGCCACTCAAAATTTCCAACACATCATTTTACCATTTCTCATAGTGTGAAATGTAGTTTATGTCCTTGCAAAATAAAACATTCAATTAGCAGAATACATTTGTCCATAACCACATGATCTCCTAGGACAATCTACTCTACTCTATTTTCTTCAGAAAAAAAGCCAGCAAAGAGCCTGTCATTAGGAAAACCACACAGATCTATTTTAGGTTACATAATGAACACCTCTGATGCTATCACAGTGGAATTCATCCTTCACTTTCCTTGATGAAATGCCAAGCAATTTGGGAAGCTTCTTTCCTACACTAATTCATGCAAACCATGAATAGAATGGAACACCAAGGAAATTAACATAAGAAAAATATGAAAACATAAGTAATTAGAATAAGAAAAGCTGTATGATCTGAACAATAAAACATAAACAAAAAATATATGTAAATAAATGAAGTCTGGTTCTGATTTAAGAAGACAGCTGTTACTACTAGTAGATTCTTCTGTAGTACTAAAAATTATTCTAAAGTTGAAAGTTCAAATAAAAAAATCTAGGAAAGAGACTACAAGACACTGAAGGAAGAATCACACCTCAAATATATTAAAAATATTGAATTAGGTATTCTATTTGACACAGGAAAAATTTGGGAGAAAAAGTTGTTAAAAATAAAATGACCAGACTTTTTTACCTTGACACTGGCCTCACAATACATAAAAAATATTATACAAGAGGGTAATATATCACAAAATTCACTGGTTCAAGGATTAACAACACAAGGATACTTTAATCTTTGTAGTGAAATCAGCCCTCATTAGTAACATATGAACACCATTATAGTATCTTATGTTTCAGTGCCCTAAGTGAAATGAGTTAAATTTTAATTAAGCATCCACCTACCAAAGGGTCACTTCATTGTTGCAACAAAACCAGAGCTATTAGTTCCAGAAAGGTCAGATCTCATTATCTGCCTCCTTGCATGGGGGATGCTTCAGGTTTGTGAAGGAGACAGCACTACCAAGGAAAGCCAGCAGTGCTGGCATCTCGACTGTGTATGACCTGCAAAACAGTATTCCAGTTTTTTACACTCTCAATTCACAACCTTTCACTGCCACTAGAAAACTCACACATGTTACTTACAAATACTGTTGAAAGCTTGACAACTGAATATAAAACTGTGTGATATGCTGTAGACTTGACACAGGCCAGATGAATGATGGCTTTAGTAAAACATGCAGCTTGTTAAGAAGGTATTGCAATCGTGGACATTGGATCAGTTGCTCAAAAAACTTTCATAAAATGATTTTGAATTAAGGTTTCTATATGGCACATCAGCACACCTGTATCAGCAGCACAGATCTGGTGATCCCCATTTCCTGTCTTTTTCAGGGTCTCTAATAGGCCCCAGTGGATTGGAGGCAGAGCACTGTAAGAACTCAGCAAGTGAAGCTGACTTAATGGATTCTGATTTATTTCTGCAATCCTCAAGGCCCTCAAAATAGCAGGTGCAAACTTAGAATAATGAGCTGTAGACGAAATAATAATTGGGCAAGTTCTATCTTGTAATCGATCTGTAACTACTTTAGCAATAGCTGTGTGTGTATCCAAAATATATCCTGTAGTACTGTACACAGAGTGAATGGCAGCTAGACAGTCCTCTTCAGAGCACCAGCCAGCCACTAAGTCCTGCTGAAGCCTCCCAAGTAGATCTTCCCGTAGCTGGAAGTGGCCCTGATTTTCCAGCTGATTAAATAATTGTGTCACGAGTTGCCCATCTTCATTAGAAATCAGATGTAAGTATCGCTCAAGATTGGAGGACTTCAAAATATCTACTGCTGGTGAAAAAGTGGAAATTAATTTTCTTCCCCTCAAATCATAAGCACCTGTTCTTATGAAGTCTGTCAAAACATTGTTTTCATTGGAAGCACAAATACATTTTCTAATAGGAATTCCCATCATTTTAGCATAGAAAGCAGCTAGCACGTTGCCAAAGTTTCCTGTAGGAATGCAAATATCTACAGGGCTTCCAAAAGAAATAATACCTTGATGAACAAGATCAAGGTATGCAGAGGCATGATAAACTATCTGAGGAAGCAGTCGTGCCCAGTTTATGGAGTTTGCTGCAGCTAAAGCTGTTCCATATTCTACCATAAGAAAGCCAGTAAAATCAGAATTAGTAAAGATTTGCTTTATAGCTGTCTGGCAAAAATCAAAATCAGATTTGACACCCACTGACCAAGCATTTTCTTTCTGACAGCCAATCATCTGTGATTTTTGAATTGGGCTTACTCCATCCTCAGGAAAAAAATTAATCAGAGCAATTCTCTGTTTGTCAGTGTCAGGGAGACGACTAAAGCCATCTAGAACAGCACTCCCTGTGTCCCCAGAAGTAGCTACCAGAATCAAGTAATTGCAGGTTCTGGGAATGCAGTAGGCAAATAAATGTGGTACTAACTGTAATGCAAAATCTTTAAATGATGCTGTTGGTCCATGAAATAACTCAAGAAGAAACTGATTGCCTACCAGATGCCTGACTGGGGCAATTTTAGAACAACTAAAGTTTTCTCCATAAGCAGTTTCAATAATTTCTGCCAGCTTAGAAGCAGGAATATCAGCAGGATGTATGCATCTTTCTAGTATCACCTGGGCTCTTTCAGTGTAAGTTGCTTCTATCAGACCTTGCCATTCTTCAGCAGTGAATTTTGGAAGCCCTCTCTCAGGAACAAAGAGTCCTCCATCGAGGGCTAAGCCCTGAGTGACAACATCACTGAAATATTTATTAGAGTCTTCTTCCATATTCCTTCCAGACCTACTAGACCTAGTTGAAATGAAAGTTTCCAGTTCTGAGTCTTGGTACCTCTTCACAGCATCAAGTACCTTTTCTGCTACAACCTCTGCTGCAACATCCCCTCCACAGAGAACACGGATGTCAAACCACCTTTTGTAGAACTGCTTCCTAAACTGAAGTATGTCCTTGAGAGAAACACCGGGAGACAGACCCACAATACGATCCACTTCCATCGATTTCAGCCTGCTCATAATGACTGTTGTGGGCACATCCAGGTACACAACTATTCCATTTTCCTTCATGTGCTGCATGCCAGCAGCATGCATTGGATTAGATCCGCTAAGGGAAATTACACTTCCAGATGCTGAGAATTTCAACAGGGCTTTTCCTTCCTCCTCTAGAAATTCCTTATAACCAACTTCCTGTAGTTTTTCTGACACACTCATGTTCCAGGTAGTTTCAAGGACATCATCATCTATGTCTATGACAGGGCAATCCAGTTTCTGGCCTACAATTCTCCCAGTCGTCGTTTTCCCAGCACCTGGAGGTCCCATCAGGATAATATTTTTCTTTCCAAGAAGTGAATGACTTGAGAACCATGTCTTCCATATCTGTGCGAATGCAACACGTCTTGAAAGCATCAGTTTTAAATACACGTTAGAAAGACTGTTTTGGGTTATTAGTCTTAATGGCTGATACTGAAAAATGTGAAACATCTTCTGATGAGTTATTGTCCGTTTTTTTCCAAGACAACTTGACAATCCACTTCACTGCTTCAGAAAGAAAAAAACCAAAAAAATAAAAAGCCAAATAGTAACTAGTCCTTCAGCAAACATCTAGAAAAATCCCTCAAGGAAATAAAATTTAGAACAATACTTTAAACATAAATCCAGCTACGACTTCATCAGTGCCAAGGAGGTATTTTTTAGAGTAAGACTCATACCCCTCTCCTGCATAGTTCCAGCTTGTTTCCACTGACAAATCCAACTTCAAACAGTTCATGTCCTCAAGGTAAACAAAGACATCCAAGCCTAACACTATAATACTGTTTGCAAATAGTATTGCTTATAGGAATTAAAAATCAATTAGTTTTCCTTCTAGTAGACTTGCTTTTAACTACACATCTATGAGTAACAATTAACTTGATTACCTTCTTGTAATCAAAATGTTAACAAAATATGCATTTGTCCCATGTCCCAAGAAAACTTTAAATTTTTTTTTAATACTTTCTTTCTAAAAGAACAAATGCAAGACCCACTTAAATACACAGATAACTCACAGTCTTGTGCAACAGCAAGGCTGGATGAGTTGCATTCAAATCTCTTCTGAAGGGATGGCAAACCAAGCAAGGGATTTTTGAAGAACTGCTATACTGGAATTGTGTTGAGTGTAATTTGGGAGAGGGGAGAGGGAGAGAGAGACAGAGACAGAGAAAAAGAAATCATGAAGACGCTCTACCCACAAAAAAGAAATAACTAAGAAAGATGGATTTCCAACAAAGTAAGAAACACCCAATATTGTGCCTTGTTTACTTAGAGAAATAAACACTAATATCAGCAGTAATTGGAGCACATGATTTGCTTGTGATATTTTGGGTAAAGGGGGAAAGACTCTCAAAAATCTCCCTAAAACTGAGAGGGGGGCAGAGAGAAGAGCATTTGCTCACTTCTGTGCAAAGCTGAGCTTGCAAACAGTGAGTCTCCGTGTTTGCACCCAATGCTGTGACCTGGTGGATATACTGTAATTATATGGCACAGATCAGAGTAAAGACGAGCACATCACACTGTAGAGGTTTTATTCCTTCAATTTTTGTAAAGTATAAGGAGATCATCCTGTGTAGATGCAATATGAGGTTTCTTTGTAACAGTTATTAAAAAGGAAAATCAAACTGTGAAAAGTAATTGTAATATGCAGTATTACTCTAAAGCAGTACTGCAATAGTAATGCACTCTAGTACACAGAGAAATACGTATATGTTCCTTTTAGGGATAGAAGGAGATCTTCATATTAAACTTACAGAAATAAAAAGGTTATATTCAGGAGCAAATAAACCCAAAAAACATAGAGACAATATTATAGCGACTTTATTTCTTGAATGTAAGAATCACTTCAAGCATTGTGAGTGTGAACTAATGGAGTGAAAACCATGCCAAGCACAGTGTCCTGTCTGCCATGTCCTGCTCCACTACAGATTAGCTTTGAGTTGCAGTCACTTGGTGTGCACTACACAAATAAGGGGTGCAACATCTGGGCTGCCTTACGAATTTAGGCCATAGGTAATGTTTAAAATCAAGTTAATCTGTTGCAAAATTTTGCTGAGAATTCCTTTATTTAGCTACTCATTTCAATCTATCCCAGTGTAATCCAGTTTTGCACCCACCCACATAAAGTACATGTACACAGAAGCCTGCAACCATTGAATACAACTCATTACTTTGAAATAATTTTTTGTCCAGTGGCAAAACTTTAACAGTAAAAACAGCTCAAATGATCCACCCACCCAACTTTAGATAAAAACGCCATGCCAGAAGGGTGAGGTTGATGCAGCAGAGCTTACACCCATGCCACCAGTGATATCTTGCTTTGGCAATATGCCTCAACCCTTCACACGACGTGGACAGCACCGATACATCGTCAGCCATGACCCACGATTTTCACAACCGCTGCCGGTGACAGGCGCTCTAGTGAAAACTGGGCCTTGTTACTTGGCAAGACACGAGATCAGCCCCCAAACCAAGCTGCTGCGGCGGCTCCCTGACAGGAGTCCAAGCGCAGACGGGAGGAGGGAGGGAGCCGGACCGACCGCACCCACCCAC
>VZRN01006843.1:761163-773669 GCA_013397935.1 Dasyornis broadbenti | reverse complement strand
GCTAGCGCGCACGCGCAGCTCAACAGCCAGCGCGGCCAGGCTCCGTTAGCGCGCAGTGCGCCCGCGCCTCGCCGCGCGGTACCGGCAGCAGCTGCGCCTGCGCGGCCGCTGCGCGCCCGGCACTGGGACAGGTTGGGCGGTGGCAGAGGCCCCGCCCCTCATGGCGCCGTTCCCGTAACGGGTTTCCCCGGTAACTGACAACAGCCGCCGGCCCCGTCCCGAGCCCCTCGGCGACGCGGCACTTGCCCGCGTCCAGACCCCTTAGAGGGGCGGGCACCCCGCGCCCGGAGCCCCAGAGACCCCCGTGCTCGGGGTCCCGCGGCGGGAGCATGGCCACGCAGAGTGCCCAGGAGGGCACCGGTGACCCCCTGCCGCGGCCGGAGAAGCCCGGCAAACCTGCCAGGTACGTGGATGTGACGGAGCCACTTGCAGGCAGGGTGGCTGGCTCTGGCAAGGCAATGCATCTAAAGGGTAACAGGTATTAAAAAATCCCCAAGCTAGTTTTTGCATAGCTATTCCACCTCCTAATGAGTCACCAACAGCACGAAAGACGTTGAGGTGCTGGAGCGTATCCAGAGAAGGGCAACGAACCTGGTCAAGGATCTCGAGCACAAGACTATGAGGAGAAGCTGAGGGAGCTGGGGCTGTTTAGCCTGGAGTAGAAGAGGCTCAGGGGTGACCTTACCGGTCTCTATAACTGCCTGGGAGGAGGGTTCAGCCGGGTGGGGGTCGGTCTCTTATCGCGGACAGTTAGTGATAGATGAAGAGGACATGGCCTCAGCTCAGCAGGGGAGGTTTAGATTGGACATTAGGACGAAATTCTTCATAAGAAAGGGTTAAATTTATTTCTAAATAAATTACGTACTGGAATGAGCTGCCCAGGGAGGTGGTGGAGTCTCCATCCCTGGAGGTGCTTAAGGAAATACTGGACGTGGCACTCGGTGCCATGGTCTACTTGACAAGAAGGTGATTGGTCCTAGCTTGGACTCGATAATTCCAAGGTCTTTTCCAACCTAACTGATTCTGTGGTTCTGTGATCTGAGGGTTTACAGTCTGTTTTGTCTTCAGTGACATCTTGTTAGCTGATAATTTACAAAACACTCCTTCTGTGCTAAGGAATTGCGTGACATCTTTGTTAATTTCACTTACAACAACTTCTCAGTGAGTAGCTGAAAAGTAGAGATTTCCAATTTCCGTACATTCTGTGTGTCAGGTGTGTCCTTTTACATGTTTTTTATTGCTTACCTTTTTCACCTCTTACCTGAAAAATATCAGAAAAGGCCTTTTGCTGAGAGATATGCAGACATGGGGTTTTTTTCAAGTCCCTATTTATATAAAAGAAGGCTGTTACACTTAGCATCTTCAGTAAAAGGGTAATGTAGGTCATAACTAAATAGCTTTAAAATAAGTAGATGTATCAGTGACACTCATTAGAACAAACATAGTTATCCTATTTTAGGTAAAAGGATTCAGAGTGGTGAGATTACTAGTTCTGAGTCTTTTCCATGTGAAAATAGATTTTTAAATTTTGTTTGTTTCCATTGTGAATGAATATACTTTTGGACAGAGATACTTTTGAAGACAGAGGAAGGTGAAAGGATAGTATGGCAAGGCATGCACATTAAATCCATTCCTGTCCTAATACCATTCAGAGATTTGGATACTCCGTGACCATCAAGTTCAGTTTAGGCAAGGGAGTCCTTGGTTTGGATATAATCTCACTAAATCCCCTTCTGATCTCATTGACTTCTGTTGTCACCATACTTCCTTCTTTGGTTCACAATAAGACAGACATTCAGGTGGTAACAGGGGTGTTGAACTTGTGATCTAACCAGTTTTAACTAATGCATACAAAACCTAGTTTGTTGTTTGGGGTTTTTTTGCCAAATGAAATCAAAACAATTTCAAGTGACTTGTACTACTCATGAAACCACAGCAAACATCCTCATTTTCCCCAGCTTTGGTATCCCAAGATGACACCTAAGGAATAGGTGTCATCTTCTGGCTTCTTACAGATATATCATCTTTTTTTCCCTTGCTAAATATTGAACAAATTAGATTCTCATGCTCCCCATAACCATGTTTTCTTCCTTGCAACCCTCTCTAATCCTATGATGTTGGTGTGTGGCATTGAGCCACTTTCTTGGCTTGGAAAGTCACTGAAAAGATAACGACTGCCCCATCTCTTTGTCCAAAGGAATGCCTATAGCTGTCTACAGATAATGTCTCTACCGCATGCCAGTATGTAAGAAACTCAATGTCTTCTCATTCCAAGACTTTTAACCCCTCTAGGTCAAACTTCTCATACAGTGCCTTCCTCTCCTGTGTGCTTACAATGCCACTCCTAGAAAATGGTGTGGAATACTATTATTTATCAGTTTGGTGGGTTTGTGCAAAGTCTATAGCTATTTGCCATGAATTTAACAGAAAAAAATAAATAAAACCTCATTCCTTATAATTAGGAGTATTTCAGGAATTATATATAATCTTATGTACATAATCCTCTCTCTGATTTTGGAGACAAATATCCAAAAGACAAAATAATTCCACAATTTTAATCAAGTCTTCTGATATGTTATGACCAAGTACAAATACATGTGTTGGACATTTGCAGCTCATGGACAAGAGCTTTTATCAGTGTTGCCACGGAAATACACGTTCAGTGGCCCAGTATTACATGGCTTCTTTCTTCCTAATCCAGTATTTCCATAGAATGGGTTGCACTATATGTAATCATTTTTGTTGTTCTTTTTTATCCTTACTTGAAAACATGGAATAGTTTCTTTCATAAACATGGTTTTTTTTGGTAAAAGAAGTGGAATTTTTCCTAAGCTTTTGCCTACCATAAATAAATATGACATGTTTCCTGAAGATGGACAGATTTTAAAAGTACAGTGAGGGAGTCTTTGCTTCAGGAGCAGGGAGTTCTGCTTCCTCAGGCAAACATCTGTGACAGCTCAATCCTTCAGATAGAGGCAAGATGTTGCTAATCAGCTAATGATCAGCATTTGGCTTCTTTTGGAGATTTTGATTAAAGCAGAAGTTACCGTGCCATGTGCAACATTAGTCCAAAACAGCAGTGTGTGCAAACCATGTGCATACAGCTTTTCATGTCTGAGCCCTTACTGATTTTCACATCAGCTGTTTCATTGCCAAACCCACTACTGATTACCATTGTTCAGGATCCTAGATCATATCTGTGTAATATAAGGAATCTGCAGTATGCTGTGCTATTTCAGAGCAGTCACCCATCTCATCTAATCTCTCATGAGAGTCTGTAATAGATGTTTCAACAGGAACATTGAGACAGTGATACAGTGGACAGTAATAAGAAAAACTGATGATCAAGGACATCCTGTACAGTTCTTGACTACATTTGACATGTTTTATCAAGCATAAATCATAAAATTATAGAATATGCGGAGTTGGAAGGGACCCATCAGGATCCTTGAGTCTGACTCCTGACCCTGCACAGGACACTCCAAGAGCCACACCATGTACCATAATTAATTCATACAAGCAATACTCAAGTTTATTTCCAAAATTTAGATTTTGTTGAATTTCAGAATGTCTGTGTTCAGTATTTATATTTGGTATTCATTTCCCCAAGTGTGATAATCCTGACCTCAGAGATACAAGAGCAGAAGGAAGAAGCAAGCTAACTTCAGAACCAGAAAACTCATTTGTCAGTGCAATACTGGGTTTAGCCTTAGCATGGATGCTGTGTGAACAATGGCCTTTATTTGGGAGAGAGTACACAACAAAACAGAGTAGGCTTTTGCCATGAGCTACTGCAAAAAAAGTATATTCTTTGAAGAACTATTTAGAATATTTTTCTGACCCTTAACTTCTTTATGGGTGTTTTTTCACCTCTAAGGTATATATCCAAATATAGACCATTTGTGAAACATGAAGCAGAGAAAAATAAATCTAAGTGGAAAACTATGGGGCCAGCAAAAGTTGCAGTGCCATCTCCAAATGATTTCCTGCAGAAACATTCCAAGGAACCCAAACTAGCACCAAGTAAGTGTAGACAGAAAATATATGCAATGAAATGTACTTTTTACAATAGAGAGTTAAGTCTGTGTGCTCTACAGTACTAAGTTATGGCAAGGTATCAGGTTGTAAAAACAAACCACAGGAAAGTACTGGTTCATGGGGTCAGAATCAGGAAACCAGCTGTTGTAGGAATGAGCCCTGTCACTTGTGACATTATGCTTATTTTCTGCCAAAGAAGAACATGAACTCAGACAACCTGAATCAGATCATTATTTCTGATAATGATGATGAATTAGAGATGAATTAGAGTTATGCCTAGTGGGAAATATTATGGGAAATAATTATTCTTAATCATTCACTAAAAGTGAGACTACTCGTGAGACTACTGAATTTCTGTTGGTGCCTTGGAGAAAAGATTATACTAAAGTGGAAGAGTTTCTATATACTCTGGAGAGAGGATTGTGAGAAGTTGTTTCCAGGGGTTCGGGAGCATCCAAGAGCAGGGCTTTTCCTAAAGGAGAGATGAATCAGATATTGGGGGCAACCACAATGCAGGCTGGGCAAAGACCTCACCAAGAGCGTGCAGTGTCACCATGTCAGGCAGGCCAGCAGAACCAGGGGGTGAGGAAAATCTGTCCTGTCATTGTCCAAGTGAGCATCAGGCAAAATCAGGTCCCTCCACTGATTCCACATGCTCTTCAGGAGTAGGACTAGGGGCAGACATTGCTGAGATAGCTCATCCTGGTATTGGCAGCTGAAATGGGGTTCCTGAGCCCGAGTGGGGTGGCGTGGATGCCCCAGGTGCGACTGGACGGGGCCATTTTTGTCTGAGGGCTCTGTCAATGAGCACCTCTACTAAAAGTAGTTACAATTACATTTGAAAAATGTCCTGTACTACTGCAGTTAAGAGGAAATGAGTGGCTTATTATAAGGAAAACCCATCTGAAACAACATAGTATTTCCTAGGTTATGAAACTTCTGTTAGGCCAAACAATCATACATCACAGTTCATTGACAGCCAATTCTTTCATTGTAGATACTGTTGAGTTCTACTTTTATATAATTCTGTACATAGTTTTTCGCTTTTGAAAAGTGTAGTATGAAATTGCAAGGCTCCTCATGTTTTTTGCTGAAAATGTTTACTTGCTCTACTCACAGGAAAAAAAGAACAGGATGGTAAAAAAGTACTTCCATTGTCAGTGCCACTGAGGACATACCGCCCGGTTATTCGGACTAAAAAGGATTTTATAAATAAAAATGCAGTTGCTGTCATCAAGGGGGCACCTAAAGAACCTCGACCTTTTTGTGTTGATACAAGACAGGGAGATAAATATCCCCTTGAACCTTCAGGACTTGTTCCAAAATACATTAAAAAAAAGGTAAGTTTTATTAAACTATATTGGAAGTACTATTAGTAATGCCTATTTTAGGTTCACTATTGCATTCTCCTGTGAAATATTTATTATTCTTTTTGAGATATTTAGATACCACAGCTGTTTGTTAGACCTCTTGAATTCATCAAGAAGAAATCACTGGCACTAGACTTGTGCCTTGCCTTTGCTCTGTTTTCATTTGCTTATGCTGTCAGCCAAAAAAATTTGCAGAATGATTGTTCTAAAGCACTAGCATATGTCTTGCACAGGGAACCCATGGAGTGTCTAATGGGAAGGCATACAATTCTGTGATGAATTCTGTTAGCTGCTTAGGAAAGACAGGCAGGGAAGAAGAGAGAAGGGTTGCCGTTTGAATGAAGGAGCTGTTCAAATATATGGAGCTCTTCTATGGAATTGGCAACAGGCTGGTTGAGCCTGCGAGTCAGGATCAGAGGAAAGGCCAGTGACTGTCAAAAGTGTGTTTGTTATGGAGCACCCAGTAAGGTGAGGAACTGGATGAAATCTCTTTAAGCAACTTGAGGAAATCTTCAGATCACAATGAAGCTTCTTATGGAAGACTTCACTCTCCTTGATATCTGCTGAAAGGATAATACAATGAGATGAAAGCAATCCAAAACGTTACCTGAACCATGTCAGCAACAACTTTCTTCACAGATGGTGGATGAGCCAATCAGTGGTCATGCTTTTCTAGTTCTGCTACTTACAAGTGAGAAAGCATTGGTCAGGAGTGTGATAATCAGTTGTAGTCTGGGTGGCATAGGCCATGTGGTAGTTCCAGATGCCCTCCTGCTCCGGGAGGCAGGTGGTTGCATGGTGACCCCGTACTTCAGGAGAGCAAACAGCAGCTTATTCAGGGTAACTGGTAAGTAGGACCCCATGTGAGACAGCTCCAGAAAGCAAAGAGCTTGGAAGAGCTCTCATGCTTTTGGGGACAACCTCCTCCAAGCACAAGAACAGTCCATCCCCTACCCAGGAAAATGAGATGTATCAAGAGTCTGGCTTATCTAAATGTGTAACTCATGAACAGAGCATTATGCAAAAAAAGAGATGACATAAGACATAACTCATGACAGAGCATTATGCAAAAAAAGAGATGACATAAGACATAACTCATGACAGAGCATTATGCAAAAAAAGAGATGACATAAGACATAACTCATGAACAGAGCATTATGCAAAAAAAGAGATGACATAAGACGTAACTCATGACAGAGCATTATGCAAAAAAGAACCTGAAGCCCTTGCAGTACTTTTCTGTGGCTAAACATATATAAACCATGCTAGTCATAGTGCTACTTGACACTAAAAGATATGTGAATCATTTTGCATTTAGTAGAAAGAAGGTAGACTGATATCTTCTGGCTAGATGAGCTTCATTTTACAAAGGTTAAGGCAAAATAAATGTGTTTTCCCCAGGAACATCTGGGATATTCAGAAGTTATTTTTTTCCTCACAGAAATACATCCAGTATGGAATAGTTTATCCTTCTTAACTAGTCCAGTTCTCATGTATGTATTCTTGTGTGTTGCAATGTTCAGCAAAAATCAGGATACAGGAAGACCTTTCAAAGAATTTTTAAAGAAATGTTTCCAGTCATAGACTCTGACACCATTTAAAAATGTAAAATAATTCACTGTCATAAACAGGTTTCAAACTCCTTGCTCAATCATCAGTTGATTTCTGGATTCTGTTGTCTTCTAAGGTTGTAAAAATAAATTGAAGGAAATTGTTTATATATTTTGCTCAGGCTACAAAGATAATCATGTTTGACTCTTTTAATAACATGGTGAATTAGGATTTTAGTGCTCAGTAGCACAAATTGTCATTTCATACTATTTTTGCAAATGTAATATATTATGGATGACAGGTATTTCTTCATTTCCTTAAAAACACAAATAAGGAACTTCTTCCTTCTCCTTATAGAATTATGGCGTCTTACCAAAATATGTGACACGAAGAAATGAAGAAATGAAGAGAGAGAAGGAAGAATATGAGGCCCGTGTCTTGGAGGAACTCAAGAAGAAAGCCATGAAATCTCTACCTGATGAAGAAAGGACAAATGTTCTGAAGGTGCATATTTTAATTTAGTGTAATTAGTAACATGTCCAAAAGATTAAATGAGGTACTGTAAGTCCATATAAATAGTAAAAGTATACTATTTTGTTTAAGTAAGATTAATGAGTTGGCTACTTTTTCACTAGGTGGAGCTGTAGAACAGTTGTAAACAAGTGAAAGGAATTGATCTAAGCTACAGTTTTAATCCAATTTTCAATTCTGTTTGATTCTTATCCGCCTTAATTACTTGGAATTTCAGTGAAACTTCAAAAAGCAGAAAATCACCTATATGGATTTAGTGACACTTAGTCATGGAGAACTACAATTTTTTTCTTAATGCAGAATATTGCCCCTTCTTATTGGCAGTTTCTGTCTTCACATTGTGACCTCACTGATTAAAGCATAAGGTCATGCTTTAAAATGTGGCAAAAAAGAAAAACAGAATGAAATTGCAATATAGTCGTAGAACTATGACTGAAAAATTTGTATTTTGTCAAGCTGTTTCAAATACTGTCTTTCATACAGTTTTTATTGCACAAGATTTTCTAAAAAGAATTAATACCATGAAAGAAATAGAACATAAAAGAGACATTTTAAAAGTATACCCTGTCCTTGAACTGGAATTTTTCCTGATCACTTTGTAGCCAAATTTCCTATGAAAATGAAGCTTACATGACATGTGTTTATCAGTCTGTCCCTTAAAAACTGGCTCTTAGCATCCACCTGAAACAAATTAATAGATAGGTGGACAGCTCTAAGATGCTGAATGCCCACAAAAAAAAAAAAAATTACCTAGAGAGAAAACAGTGTCTAACTCACCCACAAGACGAACTGGTTAATGGGCAAGGTCTGAAATGTCCAGCACAATGGTGTCTTTGGCATATACAACAAGCAATAGAAGCTAGGAAGGAGTATGGGAGGGAGGTGAGGGAGGGTATTGCATTGACAGCAACATAAAGAACAAAACAGCATACTGTTTTGAAGATGAGGATATATTTATGGTGGAAAAGGCATGGGACAAGTTGATAGTCCAGCAAGTTAACTATGCAGCAAAAATATACATGCAAAAAAGGCATGTAAGTTCAGCTGCTCACCATTCTTCATTTAGTTTGATTAAGATGATGTTTTATATTTTTAAAATACAGGAATGCACTGGAATATTTTTTAATGTTTTAAAGTTTTTAGATTGTTTTTATTAACTCAGTATTTCTTTTAATTTTTTTTTTTTTCAAAAACATTTGCACTTTCATGGACTTACTTATACAGTTATATTGTCAGGAGGAATTAGTGTCCCCAGGGTATGTGGCTTCTACCCAGTGCTCAGCTGTAGACATATGGGAATTCCTATCCTTTAAAATAATTGACATTGCTAGTGAACACATGTGCACTATCTGATTTGAAAGAATACGTGGCAATAGATGCCTGAGACCAAAATCAAGCCTCATGACCTTACAAAAATAAAGGGAAGTCATTTGTGCCAACATTTTTTGAACTCTCCATTATGCTTACTTTTGTTGGGATTTTATGAGAATAAAAGAGAATGTTGATAAATGCAGGACATATTTCTCACTGATCCAGCATGTATTAGAATTCCATATATAGAGTTGGATATTCAGTTTGTGATCTCGCCTATAGCAGTAGTGGTCAGCATATTACATTGTTAGAGGAGCTGTGAAGGAGATTTTTATAGAGTCATGATCTGCTTTTGATCTCTCCACTTTGTAGGGGTAGAGCAAATTTGATGAGTGCATGCTCTAACCCTTTAAAATTTACTGTTTTCTATTATTTCCAAACCAGTTTTTACTAATGTACGCAAAGAAGAATTATTTGAAGAATCTATGAATGATTCTTCTGTGACAGTTTTTAAAAAGATGAGATTTATTTTTATGCCTATGTATTTGTAAACTCTACCTGATGCCTGGTAGACTATGAGCATTATCAAAGTACTTTACAGCCTTGGATAGCAAAGACAAGTATCATTACAAGACAGTAAATAAGTATCCTTGTTGCTCTAAGTTTCACATGTACAGGTAGGATTTATACATTTATGTAGATATTTGTATATGAAGATTGTTGGAATAACCTTTATGAACTTAGATGCTTAATATGAATATGCAAAAAGCATGAATTGCTATGCACTAAGTACACTGGTTTGAATCATTAAAATATTAGTTCGTATTAAAGATTACATTTTCCTTGGTGTTGGCAGGAGAGTTCATTTTTTTTTCTGTTAATTCACACCATCAACAAAAGACAAGTTTTTAAGCACAAGAGCCCTTGAGTTCTGAAATAGAAACAGCAATCTTCAAAGCTAAATATGTGTAAGAATAGACCATCTAAATTTAACTTCAGTATGTTCATCAGTTAGCCAGTCTGTAAGAAAAGCTGCTTAATAATAATGTAGGACATGAGGTTGGAAATCACAGTGTGCCATAAAATCAGTGTGCCAATTGAATCCAGTTTTAGTTATGGTGAAGAGTTGAAAACCAAGAGAGTAGCTTCAGTTCTTTATTTTTGAAGATACTTTGTGATATCCTCTAAAGTGACAGAACTAAGAGCCATAAACATTTAGGAGAAGTGTTTTCTCACGATACACGTTATGTTATTTACTGATTGCTGTCTCAGTTCCTTGTTAGGTGTGATTATTAAGTTCACCCATATAGTTTTCATGAGGACATTTGATGCACTGACTAAACTGTACTAAATCCTTGCATAACATGTGGATAGGATGTGTAGATTTTGATTATACTTTTGAGGAGAGAAAGCAAGAGCAATAGTTGCAGTATTTGTAAGAAGGATTTAAAGACAAGATCTAAATTTTATTTTCCTACCACAATCTGGTACCTTTCAGCGTATATTGGTGGATAAAATATTGTCTCTGGTGTCAACTTAGCAGGTCTATAAATAAGTTTTGGATTACAGCATTTTAAATTTTTTGATAGGTAGGGTTTTAATCTCAAGGTTTTGTAAATGAGGATACAGTTTGCTTTATCTGGAAAGGTAATTCTTTGCATAGCAGTGTTTGAGAGGGGTAGTAGTTACTGAAATTATTATTGATAGGATCAGTGACAGTTAGGCTTTTTTGTCCAAATGATAAATAAATTGCCTATAGTTGTTATTGTAAATGTAGATTAGAAAGGGAATGCAATTATTCAGAATTTTTTCAAAGTAGTTTATGGAAGTTAAAGTATTGTGGAATCAGTTTGGTGACCATGGTCTGAACAAAGTCTTGATTATAGAAAATTAGGCTAGTGGTGAGATGGCCTGAAACTGCTGTTGAATTTTGGCTGAAATTCCAAGTATTGTAACTCTTAAGGATTTCATTAATTTGGTCCAATGAAGATGATTACACATTATTCATGTACTTGTCTATTATTTTTACATTGCAGTGACACTTAGCAAATGTAATATAAATAAAAAACTCAAGTAGTTTATGTACATATTGTTCTTACTTTAAGTTTTTCTCATGTATTTCCTTTTCATGTAATGGCACCAGGCACTGAAAAAGAACTGGGAGGAACTCAATCATGCATTTCAGGGTCTTCCGGTACTAACAGACACCAGGTACAAGCAGATGCATAAAGAAGAGCTGGAATTAAAGCTGAAACAACTGGAGCATGACATAGAAGCACTCGAGAGGCACAAAGGTGTCTATATTGCAAATGTGTAAGGACTGTTGTGCAGATATTGACTCTTTTCTCCTTTTTCTCTATCCCTACGTCTCCAAAAAGTGCCTCTTTAAATTCTCAGAAGACGCTTCTGTCAGCTATTTAGAAGAAAATACTCAACTAAGTATGTAGCTTCTTAGAAAAGTTGTTACATATAGCTCTCATCTGTACAATTCCCAAAACGTTTAGAAATAAAATTCTTAACTAAACTTTGAGTATAAATAGTGAATTTAATTTATTATTCTTTGTAATTTTTATTAACTACTAAGATTTCTATAAACATCATACGAAAAGCATATGAAACACTGTTTCATATGTTTGGAGCACATCTTTCCTTGCCTAGCCAAAACGAAGGGATATAATTGGCTGTTGAAGACAGCTTGGTAAATATAACTTCAGGATGGAATGGCTTCTGGACTATATATTAAAGAGCTGTTGTGCTTACTTAAAAGCTTGAGTGATTGTATTTCTAAACAGCTTGGCTTCTGCATAACATTTTGTGTACTTATTTTTTGTTACCAAAACCAAGTTTTAGTGTGGAAACCTATAATAACAGAGACTTCACACAATACAGATACCACATGTAGCTGGCTGTGTGTTTTTATGAGTACATAATACTGTAATACTGTAGTGAATATACAATTAAATTAGAAAAATGTGTTTTGACTGGAATTATGTATGTACTGTTAGAATGAAAGCAATATACAAGCATATGAGTCGAGATTTAGGCAAAAATTATATCAGCACACACCATTGCAATTGTTTGCATAGAAGGATAAAGTGTTTTTCTTTCCTACTGCTTAACCTTTGCTTCATACAATCTTAGATATTGTTTAGATTAGAAAAGACCTTTTCAGTCTTTCAGAATACAGCTTTTTCTGTCTGGTATCAATCCCTACCACCAGCAGCTGTTGTGATGTCATCATATCTGACATCATGTCGTGGTTTAGCTTGGCCCAGGTTTTTCTAGTGGGTAGGGCCACAAAGATGGCTCCTCTGTGAAGCTTCTCGAAGCCTTCACCATGTCCAGCTCTGAGGTGATGGACATGCTGCTGGCCAAGCCTGGGCCAATTAGAGATGTTGGTTACGCCTCTGTGGAAACATTTAAGAAGAAACCAAAACAATGGCTGCACACACTTCCTTTTAGCCAGAGGAGGAGGAGGAGGTGAGAATATGTGAGGGAAAACAACATGGAGACACCAAGGTCAGTGGAGAAGGAAGGGGAGGGGAAGCTCCAGGCGCCAGAGCTCTGCAGCCTCCATGGTGAGACTCATGGTGAAGCAGGGGGTGCCCCTGCAGCCCATGGGGGCCCACAGGAAATGCTGAGATCCACTCGCCCATGCCGAAGCGAGTGGATACCCTGAAAGTGGCCGTGGTCCAGAGGGAGTCC
>VZRN01006843.1:680698-751943 GCA_013397935.1 Dasyornis broadbenti | reverse complement strand
GGGAGCAGCGCTGGAGGCCGCGGCGTTGTGGTAAATGTGGAGCGCAGCGCGGCCCGGCCCGGCCCGGCCCGGCCCGGCCGCTCGCCCCCCTCCGGCCGCGGTCCCTCCCCGCTCCTGGGTCCCGCTTTCTCCCTGCCCGCCGACGCTTTGTGCTGAACCCCCGCGCCCTCCGCTTTCCTTACCCTGCTCGCTCCGGGCCCCCCGGCCGGCGCTTCGGCCGCGTCCCCTCACCCTGCGCCGGTCCAGCCACGCCCGCCAGCCCCGGTCCCGCTGCGGCTGCCGGAGGGCGTGTTGAGCTCCGCCGCGCTTTTGGCTTCCGCCGTGAAAACACGGTCCAGAATCGCCCCGAGCGGCTCTTGTGGCCGGGGCTGTGCTTCACCAGCCTCCTTGAGTAACGGGGATGAGGATCCCCAGGAATCCCGAGGTGTCATCCTCTCACCGTAACTCTGAGAGGCCCCTGGGGGTCTGCGGGCGTCGTTAAAGCAGGCTGGGCTGCCCGTGTCCTGCTGGGGTGGGAAACTGTTCGAACCTTGGCAGTGCGTTTGGAATGCCTGTGGTATGGATAAATGATGCAAAAATGAATGAATGTGGCCCTTATTCTGATAGACACACCAGATTCTCCTGTGAAGCAAATGCCATCACTGCCACCACCTTAGGTATGTTCTTATTTTAATGTGGCATTAGGATTTTAACAGAAAATTCACGGGGCAGCTGCCCAGATCATGGCCCAGAGCCCTCTGTATAGGCAGTGGTCACACTCTGTCCACTCCAATGTCCCCTCCATGCCCCTTCCAAAAGGACCCGTCTCTGTGTTCGAGCTCCGTCTGAAACCGCCAGGCATCAACCACCTCTCCTGACATCTGTGCAATAAACGACATTGCTAAAGTTGGTGACTGTGTAACAAACAGTCAAGCAACATGAGGTTATTGCAAAGCAGGACATAAACGTGCATAACCGTGTTCTGCTGCACTGGTTTAATTTTTTATGCTCAGCACCCCAAAAACCCAACCAGCTGTAAGTCCAGTGCCTCATCATATAAGTTACAAAAGCTGGATTTTGGTAGATGCTCGCTTCGAGCTGAAGACTGCTTAAACCTCACCTGTGCTCACTTTGCCATACAATAAAACTAGCAACATTCTTACAAAGGTGTTGCAAGTGAACATCTTCAGCTTCTTCGAACTCAAGGAAACACTTTTGGGTGTTGCCATGTATTTGTATTCTTTTTTGTATCCATTCACATCAACTTTTTAAATACTTACTGAACAATGTCTACTGGCCTATTCAAACATGCAAAGCCTGAACTTTAAAAGTAGGTCTTTCTTTCTTTGCGGGACTTTTTTTTACACACAGCTATGCCAATGTATTGAGTATTGTATTTACTTATCCAGTTGAATGCTGCTTTTTTTTTCTCAAAAACATTATTGTTCAAAAACAATCAGAATTTTTTCCTTCATATTTTCAAGGGTTTTTTTAATTCTCAAACAAAAAAGTCGTAAGAATTTACAGTTTCTTGAAAATTGTCTTATAGCATAGTACTGTGAATAGCTTTAGGGTAAATGAGAATTTCTAAGCCTTTTTGTTGGGAAGTGCCTGTTCAAAAGAAAAAAGAATATGAAATAGGCTATTGTATCAGACAAATAACTAAGTTGATAGTACATATGAATTTCATCTTATTTGTCAAATGCCAGCAAGCACTTATAAACAAGAACTTCAATATTATTACAGAGTTATGCAGTTTATGTTCTGCTACTCAGGAGAACCAGAAGGATAAGTGGGTGAATAAAAATTTCATCCTGATCCTGTTTCATAAAGGACTTATTGTAACCTAAGTAAAAGGTATTGGTTTGTATGAATTCTGAAGCATTTTCCATCCTTTTAGTTTGATCTTCTGCATCACGCCAAAACCATGCAATTTGACAAGAACGCAGAAGTAAGCAGCACTGACTAGGGGTTGCTAGTGGGTGTTTGTAATACTTAATTAAATTGTTTCAGTTTGCATTAAAATACTTTTGGACAGACTGTTCATTGCTACAAAATGTTTAAAAAGTTTGAGCCCCCCCAATGCACTGAAAAAGTAGATGGGAAAATAGTCTTTCCAGGCCGACTGCAGCAGTGTTTTTGGAGCAAGATTTGCCTCTAATTAAAAACCTCGCCAAGGAGCATATTTATAATCTCCTGTTTCTATGGAAATGAGGAACACAACTAAGTAACTTTTTTCCTTTGTGTATTTTCAAGGCTTGTGTAAGTCAGGGGGAAAACTTTGATTGATTCCAGTGGTCTCCCAGTCATGCCCTTTGTGGGCAAATGTTCAGTAGCAGTTGCCAACGAATAACTCTTTTTGATGGAGAAATTGTTGTGTGGAGTTAAGAAATCATGCCAGTCAAGGTGTCTGTAGCTGTCAATGAATATGCAAAAAAAAGCCCCCAAGCAAACCAAAATCCACAAGGCAGAACAGTGTTACAGTACAGCATGAGGCAGGGCTGTGTCTGAGTTAAAGAAGAGCGGATGTGGAGAAGAGCTCAATATCAAATATGTTAGCCAAACTATTTGTGAGAAACAGTTTATTGCTCTACTGTAAAATGATAAGCAGAGGTTAGTTTCAGTGATGGTCCTTTAAAGACTATGTGTAGCAAAAATGCCATTAAGACATGCACTGCACAAAGGCAAGTTTGTCACCATTTCTCCTTTTACTGAAGATTCATGCAGCCAAGCTGTAGAAAGACAGTATGTGACTTGATGAATATGATCATAAAAAAAGACCTATTAAGTGTCACTTTTTGTCCTGAACCAAAGCTTTGTATTGAAGCAAAGCTTTGCAATGATTTCAAGGTACCTTGTGAACCTGCATATCTTGTCTTTCGTAAGGAATGGGGAAAATTTTTGTTTTGGAGTTTGTTAAGGTTTTGTGTTGATGACTTTGCATTTCATAGCTTTCTGAAGCCTTCAACTTTTGGCTAATTTTTGACCTTAATCTCTGCTACCATTGTATGCTGTGAGATCTAATCTTTGTATTCTGATACTTACAAAACCAATGTATATTATCTGTATTTTTTTTTTTTTTTGGTAAATATATGGATTTACAGACTAGTTTGGTAGTGAGGCGAGATGCAAGCATTTTGTAATCACTTATCTTTGATGATATCTAAATTAAGAACCCCACCTTTGCCAAGAAGTACAGTCTTTCACTGATTTGTACAGATGTCATCCATGAACCACATAAATTATTCTCCATATGTGCTGTTTCATCTGTAGAATATTTATTTATTTATTTAAGAGTTTTAAGTCATTCTAAATTAGAAATGTACAATTTTAATATAGAATTTTATGACTTTTAATTCCACTGTCTCAATCTCCCATTGAGAATCCCTTCTTACTGGCAATATTATTTTGAGTTTGAAAGTACTTAGAAACTTGCTTTTGCCACTGGTTTAGTATTAAATATTTCCTTTGTCTATCTAGTTGTTTGTAATTTCAGGTGAAATTTCCCATATTCTGTGAGGAAAAAACTGTAGCATTTGATTTCTGAGATATACTGAGAAGCAAAATAATTAAAGGGAAAAGCAAAATAGTAAATTTTAACTGGAAGAAAGTATGGCATGCAATTAATTCATTTAACAGAGTGTCCTATAATGCTGATTTTGTATCAGTTGCATAATGTCAAACACTGTGCAGTGTTCTTGACAATACTATTTGATATTCAGATTTCAGACAACTGGCCTGGATACAGTCTGGATTTGTTCACTTACCCTCAGCACTACTATGGAGATCTGGAATATGTGCTCATACCTCATGGCATTATTGTTGACAGGTATGTGTAGATTGAAGGTTACTAAATAAATTGTTTGGTCAGTAGGATTATCCTTTTTTATAAAGGCTGTCATCCACATAGAGTGTGTGTATAATCTTTGTCCTAAAATATTATAAGTTAAAAACTTGACTATTTTTATTTAGAAATTAAAACGTGTACTTTTTTATCTTTGTTGAAGTTCATACACTTTTAACACACAAAGGAGTCTTTGGATTTCTTGGAAATTTCGGCTCCAAACATTCTGAGGAACAATATAAAAAACTGAAAATTCATCAAAGAGATGTTTCTTAATGAGAGGTTTTCCCCATTATTCTCAGACTTGATAAAAGAAGATAAAAGACTATTTCATTGCTCTTCGGTAAAGCAAGTCATCCTCATTCTTAGAACACTGAAAAGAATTATGTATTTGAGATCAAACGAGATGGTCTAATGTTTCTAATATCTTCTACTTCTCAAATCAAAAATATACTAATTATTGTTATATGGAATGTACTAGAGCATTAAAAATACAAAGATGTGGTAACAAAGCAACAGCTGTTCTCATACTTAGTATGTTATTTTCATTCTGGAGCTTATTCTTTCCTGGCCCATGGACAGATTTCACTAAAGTTCAATCAATGTATTTATGTAGTGACAAATTGATTTCTGTATTACAGTTGGTAGAGAAAGAAAAAAACAGCCAAACCTGAAAAATGTAGTAATGAAAGACATGGGATAAATGATAGGATTATTTAATACATTTTATCCTGTCAACAAGTCCACTCTCATTGAAACTACTAATCTAATTCAGAGAGCTATCAAAGAATTTTCCAGTTTGTTTACAGAATATAATGCACTGAGCTGTTTTTATTCAAAACATCAAATGACATTAAGTTTTCTGTTGATACTGCATTACATCTAGAAATGACCCAGGACCCTACTGTAGGTCTAGAAATGCTGTCTGTAAAGTTAATTTTTATTATTTACATTTATTATTAAGATTCATATTCATTATTTTTATCTTGAAAATGTATGTAGCATTGCATGGCAGAAATGTGTATCTTTTGTTTCCAATCATCTGCCATATTGTGTTTGCAATGCAGAATTGTCAAAGAGAAGACAGGTTTGGGAACCTCACAATTCTGGGTTTTTTGGAGCATTCGCTCAATTATTTGCCTGTGTGTGACCTTGAACAAGTCACTGAAGCTCTTTGCACTCTTCATTTCTGCTATATAAAACAGTGAGCTGTACAAAATAGTGATAATATGCAGTTTTATAAGCTTATGACTGATGCTCTGTTTCTTTCTAGTATTTATGTATATTTTTATTAAAATAAGTCCCCCCAAGGAGCTTCTTCCAAAGCCAATCAGCGTGAAGTATTTAAAATAATTCTCTTCCCTATCTTTCACTTAATTTGTTGTTCTTGTGCAGTAACTAACATAACTTAGGGGTTTGTACAGGTATATTTTATACTGATAATTCCTGTGAGGTAAAATGGAAAACTAGCTCACATTCTTTTCTTCTGAGTCTCTGACATAATTATGAGTCCAACATATGCTAAGATGTGTTGCTCCCATTTTTATAGCTGGGGAATTTATGCATTTAAGGTTAACCAGGTTCAAGTGCTTTGCATCATGCATTCATCACTCTGTATCTGCCTCCTGTGAGCTGGATCCAAACCCCGTCAAGCATTGGAATGGATTGTTCCAGAAGGTGGTAGAGTCACCATTCCTGGAGGTTTTCAAGAAATGACTGGACATGGCACTTACTGTTATGGTCTAGCTGACATTGTGGTGATCAGTCAAGGGATGGACTCCATGATCTTGAAGGTCTTTTCCAACCTAAATGACTCTGTGATTCTGTGAAGTCAAGATACTTAAACAATGTCAGTCAAGCTTTATACTCACCATAGTGTTTGTTTGTGAAGTGTACCATGAACTTAGAGCGTCTGCATCTAATGTTATTTTATCCTTAATTTTTTTTGCCCAGGACAGAACGACTGGCCAAAGATATTATGCAAGACATTGGAGACAATGATATTGTGGTTCTCTGTGTCCTCAAAGGTGGCTACAAGTTCTGTGCTGATCTTGTGGAGCACATTAAAAATCTTAGCAGAAATTCAGAAAGGTTCATCTCCATGAAAGTCGATTTTGTTAGACTGAAAAGTTACCATGTAAGTCAACAACTGATTTATGTAGATTCTGGCTGAATGCCGTAATAAATAGTTGGCTTTTGAATATGAGATCCCCACCTCCAATTATAAAAAAAGCTCTGTGAAAAAATATTTTTGTTTGAAAAAAACCTGCAATGTTTTCTTTAAAAATTCGTATCCCTTGTACTTTGTGGAAAGTATGAATGAGGATATGAAGCATCCTTGAGCTCTGTTGTTTTGTTTAGTCTGTCTTTTACTTCTGGACAGAGAAGTATTCAAATTTCATGTAAAATGTCGGCATCTTGTTTGTTCTCAAAATCCTCAGCAGTTCTGTCAAGTTAATTTCATGTTACTTCATTTTCCACCCCCACATAGTTTGGCATAACTGCAAGGTGGTAAATTGATGTCTTCTAAATGTTTAATGCTAAGTAAATTAAACGCTTTCATCTTCATACCATGCAGTTTACATAGTAGCAAAATATACCACCAGATGATGATAGTGTTCTACAAGAAAATGAAACAAGCCATTGAATCAATCCAGTTTTGAAATAATCATCAAGATCTCGTTATCGTCAGAGGAAATTATGCAATAATAATTAATTTCTGTCAGTGAGGATATGATAGTGAGATGACCATCCTTTTTTTAGAACCTGTAATTACAATTTCTTACTGTATAAGCCATAAATTTATATTCTACCTCACAGTGCATGTTTCATAGTGAGGGAGCATTTCTATAAGTAAGTTGTAGAAATGTCTGAGGAAGTACACTAAAGAAATGGAGTGATAATATGGTGTCTTGCAGAAATGCAATTTGCTATGTCTAGTAGTTCCCACAATAACTCTACATCCTTTCCACAGTTTGTTGGCTGGCAGTTTCTTCTGACCCCACTGACTATAAACTTTTCCTAACTTTCAGAGATCCAGTCTGACTTTTTTTCATTCTGGGAAAAATGTGAATGAGAACCTTTTGTAGCCATTTGGTTAGGATTTGGTCCTGGAACATCTGTTTCAAGAATTAGTTGTATGAAGCACGTGTGAAATACTAATATTGTATGTTTTCTAGGTATTCAGTATTACAGAAATAATTAATAAATTATAATGTTTGTCTCATATAATGACACATGGAAATTTTACTCTATTTGTTTTGCATGGTTATGATAGCACTTCAGTAATACTGCTGAGCAAATAGTGGAATTACTTAAATTGGGGTTTATTTTGCATCTGGCCTATAGGTAATGCATGTGCTTTTCCTATGAAGTTATCTCTTATCCAGTGTGAAGATATCCTTGTTCTAAAATGTCTTTCCTTGGGGTCAAGTCTTATCAGCCATACTAACCCCTAACTAATGAGTGGCAGGAGATGTGTACTGCAAAAGAGTGGAAATCGTCACATGTTTAGCTTAGGAAACAATGTAAAAGAATGTTATATCAAGCTGAAATGGCACTACAAATTTTATTATGCAAGGGTGCAATTACCAATACTACGTCCTAGATGATCTTAGCATTTAGTGGCTGTGCATATTTTGGGTCCTAGCCTCATGCTGTATGAGAAAGGTAACACCTTCCCTAGAAAGAACTAGTGCTTGCATCTGGTTTTTTGAAAATAGATTCTTTTTTGTTATATGTACTTCCAAACAGGTGTCATGTATTTAGAGGCTGAAGCTGTCCTTGGTTTAATGCTTGGCATGAGAAGCTGAATGACACTGCAGTAGAAATTTGAAATGACATTAATATTGGTAGATATTGAGATATGCATAAATGTAATGCTTACTAAAGTACCAGTTTCACTACCTGCTATCCTTTACATTTTGAGTTACTGTTGTGTCCTGTGCAATTGCAGGTTTTGGAGAATGTTTCCTTGTCAACATATCTGGGCTCAGAACACTTGAGGAACTCTCTGTACCTAGTTTGAGTGACTCTTTATCTCAGCCTTAGTTGAAACTTCAAATCTCCCATGTTAGTTTATTCTGTAATAACGTATCTTTCTCAGTGTTTTACACTTTAATAACTACAGTTTTAGAGATAAGACTCTACTTAAAATCTTAGGGCATTACCAGTTCTACTCCTTTGCTTTCCTTTGTGTTTTCTGTTCCACTTTCTAGTAAGACTTATTACTTCTCTCTCTTTTTATCCTTTTTTTCATTTTATAGACACTGTTTTTCTCACATTATTTATCTTGCTTCCTTTTACTAACTGTTCTCTCTTTCTCTCCTGAAGGGAGTCCTGCTGCTCTCAATATGCTTCCTTCAGACATGTCTCCCTTCCCCCTTCCAGCTGTTTAAACCCAACAACTAATTTCAGCTCAGACTCATGGGATTTTTGTATTGTCTCATTCCAGCTTCAATATTAAAAGGTTAGTTGATTTTTAGATGTTGTAATTCAAAGCGGGATTTCTTGGTTTAACAGGATAGCAAAAATGGGCTGTAATTGTGACCCAGAGTCAGGTCTTGGCATCAGTGAAAGTACACCTTAATTACCAAGTATCAGTGGAAAATGTTGTACTTTGATGTTTTCCATACAGACATGATTACAGGAAAAGGAGATTGCAAATATGACCAGTTTTATATGGCTCTTTGTTTTTCAAACCTGTCATAATATTCTAGAATTTAGACTTTTGAATTTATACTCAATTAGTATGTTAGGATCTGCTTTCATATTAAGTAGCTGAAAGCTGAGCATTTATCTCCTTTGTTAAATTTCTTCATGCAAATGAATTGATTAAAAAAGAAGTATAGTGCATTTAGAGTCTCTGGATATTAATGAGATGAGTGGCTACTTGTACTTCCATAATCAGGATGGTTTTATCTGGTTTACAAAATATTGTCATATGTGTCTGAACATTTTTACATTTTTGTGAGAAACTTTCCTGTATTTTCTAAGGGGCAGATTAAAAGAAAGCACCAAGATGAGAATTAGAAAATATGATTTTGGGAGTAAACAGATAGGAAGCATCACATAGAGTTAAGGATAAGAGTCAGGAAGTAGATGGAGAGGAAAATCAAATCCATTTTCCAGATGGAAATTTGAATGAGAAGCAGCAGCTCTGAGTTTTAAGAGACAGAGAAAACATACACTTTTGAATGAACTTAAGAGTAGCAAGGCTAGAAGAATAGTGGGTAGAGCAAGAAGCAGTACAATAGTCCTCCTGTGAAATATGATGAATACATAAAAAGATGCGTGCCAAGTTTTAGGGGAAAACACTGTATTCTGGAAACACTGACAAGAGAACTAATAGAATTTGGCAGTTTTTTGGATATTAAATTCTAAGATATTGGATTCTAATATAAATCAGGAACAGTGGAATTTACTGCAGAGATTTTTGAATTTAAAACTGGATGAATAAAATTTACCATACTCAATTTTTACAATATTGAATTTTTTCCCTGAGTCATTGTTCCTCCACAGGGAATCAGAGCTGTGAAGTTGAAAAGGGATGAGAGTTTGAGATTGAAAGGAGACTTCAAAATTATTTTCAGAAGCATGATATGTTGAAGTCAAGGATGAAAAGTAATGGTGGAAGAAGTTGAGTTGGGGAATGTCGTCTAAGGAGAATATGACCCTAGCAGGAGATATGGTGTGTTCAGAAATTCTGTAATACATTTGTGATATTGATAACTTTAGGAGATTAAAAAGCTAATTAAGAAGAATCCAGAGGGAAGTACAACAGAGGAATTAGGAAGATGTTTTATTAGGGTGTTTTGAATTAAATGATAGGACTAGACAAGAATGTTTGAGGTTGAACCAAAAGAGAGAGTGAACTAAAGAAGAGAAGGATGTGGATGTCATGAAGAGAAGGGCTGAATAGGATATGTTTTGGTGAAAAAACATACTATAAGAACTGTAGCAGAAGAGTAGACTATTCGTAAACAATAATTAGAGCTTTATTCAGTGTGGAAGAGACAATTTAGGATAAGCTGAAAAGGTAAAGGTTGAATTACAGCTTGAGACAGAAGAGGATGTTCTGGTTTAGCAAGTCTAATCCCCTACTAACAGATGCAACAATATCACCTAATCCTGTTCCATGGCTATGCCAAATGTGATCTTTAAGTCAAACCTCAATTTTGAAACTGAATTGAAACAAATCAAGAAGTAGAGGAAGTATGCAGATTTTATGTAGAAGTTCTCAGCAATCTCTCAATAGAAGAGAATGTAAATGCATGTGAATTAAGACTTCTTTAGTGGATAGGTGATGTCAGCTAAAAAGGGAAAGAAGCGTATGAGTCATTGTTGAAACTGGTAGTGGGGACTGATGAAGAGAGGAGAAAAAGCAAAGCACACACTTTTATTAGGCAGACCAGTGTGCTTTCTCCTTGCATTGCTTCCTGTTCCTGTGAAATGTTTAGTATTCCCATATGGTTATTCATAGATGTCTATCTAATTCTCTTAATTACTGCATTTTATAAAATAGATATGATAGTAAAGCTCATGTCTTGGGGAAGGGCAAGTGAATCTTGGTGGCGTAACCTTTTTTCACTGAAAACCATGGAGAGGTAAACTAAGAATGAGATTGATACTTTTCCTTAAGTCTTTTGTGATTTCTTTGGTTATATGTGCCGTCTGAAGTGGCTAGCTATCTCTGTTATTTTGAAATGACATTGTTAAAACAAACTCTGTTGTTTTGAATAACTTTGGGACCCCACCTGGAGTAATGCATCCTGCTCTGGAGTCTTCTGGACAGCAAATACATGGATCTGTTGGAAGGGGTCTGCAGGAGGGCTACATAGGTGATCACAGGTCTGGAGCACCTCTCCTAGGAAGACAGGCTGACTCAGTTGGGGTTGTTCAGCCTGGAGAAGAGAAGGCTTTGGGGAGATCTTACAGCAGCCAGCCAGTACCTCAAAGGGGCCCACCAGAAAGGTGAAGAGGGACATTTACAAGGCCATGGAATGATAGGACAAGGGGAAATGCCTTTAAATTGAAAGAAGGTAGGTTTAGACCAGATATAAGGGAGAATTTTTTTTTATTATGAAGTCAGTGAGGCACTGTAACAGGTTGCCTGGAGATGTGTTTGATGTTCCAAATATGAATGAACTTCAGAGGAAACTTCCAGAGGATTATGTGGATTTGGTCTATTCATGTAATTATTTAAAATGAGTGCATTATTCATGGTTTCCAGAACATAACTAATAAAAAAATGTAAAAATGTGACTGCTGAATTGTAATCCATGCACAGTGGTTACATTGAATTCTGTTCACAAACAAATCCATTTATATGATCTGTTTCCTCTTCAGCCTCCAGTTGTTTGAAAGATATTTACAACTGTTGGTTATTAGTCTTGGCATAAACAGGACTATTAGTGCTGCAAGAATCTGAAAACAAGCAACAAAACAAGCATTGTTTAGTAGAAGTCTGAATGTTTTTGCTATATGAAGCCATCTCAGTAAATAGTTTTGCTAAATCTCCCTACTGTAGGAGTAAGGAAACAGAAGGAAACTCATTTTATAATGTGTAAATTGAAAGCTTCGTAAATGTAGTAAAATGATTTATTTTTCTGCCATGCAGGTTTCCTTCTCATACATGAGATGAGTGTACTTAATTCCTAAAAGACTCAACAGCATGAGGCATCGCACTATAATCAGAGTGATATAAAATGTACAGTCCTGCTTTTCATAATAACTTATTTTTACTCAGTACAATTTTACCGTATGGAACTTGGTTTTTTAAAGATCACTATGAACTTTGCATTTGAAAACAATGTATTGAAATCCTGAGCCTGAAAAAGCAAATAACCTCAAAATTGTTTATTAATTTAACCAACACAAACAACTGTCTTGCTTGCATTTGGTGATTCATATCTATACCCAGACTCTTCACCAATGTTACAATGATTGTTTATCTCCAGTCCTGTGTGTCACACAGGAAAACACATGATTTCCTGAGAAAAATGTAAATTCTGAGATGAAAGAGAATTCACATTAGTTTTTGTACTTACAGGTTTTTTCTTGGGCAGGTTGTAGGTTCCCTTTATTTTGCTTCATGTACACAGTTTAGCTGATGACTGCATCATTGTCTTGATGCTGAGTGGCCATGGAAGAATTACAAATTGGAGTCTACCTGGTAGAATGAATTCCTGTCAACCTTAAAGCCAAGTTTTACCATAATTTCACAGGACTGAACTCCAAATTATATGTGAATTATAAATTTGACATGCAAATAAATAACTTCAGCGTAGGCAAAATGTGCTTTAATTTGAAAATTAGTAATTTGTGGTTTATTTAATTCGGGGAGAGGTTGTGTGTGTACTAGGCATTCAAAAACTAAAATATACTCTTAACCTTTTTCAGATGTATGTCTTGCAGTCAGCTCTGTAGGCAGTTAACAACTGTACAGAGAATTTTGCAGCATGATATAGTTTTAGATGCTAATGGGCAGCAAAAATATGATATGATTTAGTCCATAGAAGCTACCAGTGTCAAGGATCTAGACCCTAAAGTTGTTGCTGTTCTGAGAAATACATTCTGCTGGTTGTACATGATGCTCAGAGAGATGTATAGGCAAGCAAACGATGAGAGATTTGGGAAACCTGAATTGCCTAAGGGATTTTATCTCTGTGCACTTTCTGTGTCTATAAATAGATAAAATGGCATTTACATCCTGAAGCAGTAGTATCTTTTTGAGTGGAAGTTCCATGAGATGCTCAAACCTGCTAAAACAAGTGAGTAAAAGGTCTTTCACAGCTCCAAGCCAAAGACACTCCCAAATCTTAAGCACGCATTGATGCTCTCTCTGTATCTCTTATGCTTCAGTTATTTTCTGAAACTCAGACCCGAGGTGGTTAAAAAGGTGAGGAACACTGGAAATAGATCATATTTTTTGTGAATGGAATGTTTGGAGATGCTACAATTCACAGTTCTCCAAACTGTGCCCAAATGTTCTTTTTCAAGTGTTAAGACTTGTTTAAAAATAGAATGTTTTTCATGAAAGAAATGAAAAACCACATCAACATGCAGCAATATCTTACTGCAAAATATCAGCCTCAGAGACACTCAAGCTATTCAGAGAAATAGTCGAAAATATGTTAGTAGTGGAAGTAATTCCAAAAGCTTATTCTTGTATCTAGCTGATGACCTTTTAAAAGAAATTCACAAAAATGTAATGAGAAGAATGACAGTCTCATTGGTTAAATTGTGGGTGGTATTACAAGAGTAGTAGCACAAATCAGGCAGAGAGTAAACTCTCCTCCCAGACTAATCTGTACATCAGGTACAGACAGTCAATGGCTGAGACACTGGAGGTGGGTCTCTTTTCTGATTGCTTCTGCAGTGGCTGGAACAGTGACCATCTCCAGTTCATTCCTCAGGGACTGCAGTGCTCTCCAGCCAGTCACACTGGCCAGCTCACCTGCTTCTGAGCACTCCCTAACTTCTTTCAACCCAGATGGCACCACTTATGAGAGACTTTCTATTTGGACCTATTGAGCTTGCTGGATTCATTTTCAGTGACCCAAATGCACACATGCATTTCAGTAGCCCCTGCCAGAGGGAGACTTACAAGCAGCTGGGGACAGCTTGTGGGCAGCAACTTCTTTGGTCAGCATAGTTCTTGCTGGAAAAAGGAGTCTGCCCATCAACAAGGGATCCTCACTAACATGTGTGCAAGTCTCAGACTCACCCTCTGCTTTATCTGAGAGATGCTCCTCAAAGGTATCAGAAGGAGTTTGGCTATTTCAACTCACGTTATTTTTGTGAACCAGGCTAGTTTTCATAGTGTTCTAGGATAAAGTGAAGAAGGCCATACTATATGGAATAAAAGGTGAACTTAAAAGTCAGGGTCTTGAAACTTCTTAGGTCTGGAGGCAGATGTTTTCCTTTCACCTACATGGCATCTGCAGCTTCTATTTAATGTGATGGCAGAGTTGTGAGATATGAGAGCTTTAATTAATCACTCGTTCAAGGCTGTCTTGAGTGTAAGGAGGAAGAAAGTGTTTCTAATTTAAGTTATTTAAAATAAAACATACAGTATTTTGCTGTTGAACACTGCTTAGGGGCTTGGGGTGCTACTAATAATGTAAGTAGGTGTTAATTTGTGGGCATAGTTCAGGAAAGGTCATAATAAGTCTATCAGACAGTCAGTTTATCAACTTTATCTCTAATGTAAAACTTACTCATAGAGGATGATCTTTGTAACTGTATGCATCAGATAACACACCTACACATCACTTGAATATGTTAGCACCATCTGGATTCCTGGTGATTTTTTTAAAGTATGAGTAAGTGTTTCAGTGACTCACGTAAGAAAGATTTGGGGGAACCAAATAACTGAGCTCAGGGAGAACTGAGTAGGAAGTGGCCTGATTGCCATGGGGACAGAACTAGAGCAGATGTGGCAGTGAAGGCAGGGTGATACTGAGCTGTCCTACAGCTTTTCAGAAATACCAAAGTACTGTTTTAAAGCATTTATGGGGTGTATTAAAACAAGTAACTACATACTTTTTCAAGATACTTTAAATTTTTATCTAGTGTTTCCTACTTAGGTATTACCTTCCTTCATACAGACAGATGGTTTTTAGCTGTGGAGTTATGTTTTTTAAATGAAAAAAATTACTTTTCCTACATTATGGGTTGATACTGTGTTCTTCTGGATTTCATATCTAATGTAAACTCCACAGAGGTATTTTCTAATATTTTTTGAGAAATTTGTCTCCCCAAGGGTCGCATTTTTCTTACAAGCTGTAATGTTTTCCTTTGAAAAATGTCTTCCAGTTTGAAATAAATGTCTTGGATTACAGTGTATTGCATAAGGTACAGCAACTATGTATAAGCAAAATTTTAGACCTGAAGTTCCTTTTTCTTAAGGTTTTTGATTTATTTTTTTGTGAGCTTAAATCTTTGGTATTTTTAAGCAATCCAGGTTTCTGGAACATCTTAACATTTAAGACAGTAGATGTTTTTAGAGTTGGTCACTTTTAGAACAGATTCAAACCTTCAAGGGATTTTATTAGAAGTATCCAACTGTGCATCTTTTCAAAGAATTAGATTCCCCTGGAAACAATATTTGTTGTAAAGCAGTGGTTTCTTATAAAGCCTAAAAAATTGAAGTTTAGTGCTAGTAAAATATTTTGTTTCATAATCTGCTGAAAATACACCAAGCAAGCTACTACTGAGTTATGGCATTTGCAGCAGTACTATATGTCACTCTGCTTCATGGATTTTACAGTGACAAGGAGATAGGATCTTATGTGTAAGAAAGGTCCAGAACTTAAGGTTGCCAATCCTGTGGTAAAAATAAGATCTGATGAGTTTGAAAGTACTGTGACATGTTTATGCATTGGAAAAATATCGCATTATTTGGAAGCTAGTAGTACCATTTAATATGTGAGGTTTTCATATTAAGATCTGAAATGGGGCACAATTAATTAAAAGAAGCCGGAGGGTTCTAACAAGGAATTCTATGACTCTCCTTTACTGGCATCTTAAATGCTGTGTCTTAAAACAGATCATAACATGTGCAGTGTTCATGCAGTGTCACACCCCAGCAGGGCTGTAAGGTGTAAACCAAAAGGGTTACTCTAAAGGAATATGGCAATAACAAGAACTCCTCTGTAATTACAATGCTGATCTGTGTGACAGATACAAAATTCTTTTCCCTCCTCATTTGATAGACAGAAGTTAAAATATTTAAATAAAGAAAGGATACTATAAAATAACCTTGCAAGAAAATTCACAAAGAATATGTGCGCTGTTAAAGGTTTCCAAGTTGTCATTAGCCAAGGGACTAAACACTATGGAAGAGAGTGCTACTGAGTTGTGAGAGTCAATGACACACTAAGCTCCAGATTGCTGGAAGGGACTAAGCATTTGAGGTTTTTATCACACTCATCTTTGGTGAATTTGCTTACGCCTATCTGTTTTCTCAGCCTGTGGCTATTTGACAAAGTTCAAGATTCTTCTTCTATCTCCCTTTTACCACCAGATCCTAGGAACTGATGATAGTCAGGGTCAGAAGGTTAGTACTTTGTGCTTGTTCTAGAGAAAGCTGTTTCCTCTTGTGCTTGCAGAATCCCCAGGCGGACAGGGTTTTTAGTACAGAGCTACAAACTCACTATATGATTTTTCACGATGTTCATTTACTTTTGGTCATTAATTTACAACACAGTTTAAAAAATGTGGTAAGATTGTACATGTGGATCTCGTAGTGTCCCAGCTGGCATGCTGAGATCCTCTGTTGAGGCTGGGAAATATGACTTCTAGTTCCACTCCTGTAATGTTCATGCATTTAATGCTAAAAAATAACTGGGTAAAAAACAGCTACTCCAGTTGTTGTGGATTTGAATCTAAACAGACATTTTCCTATCTGAGTCCAATATAGTTGGTCATAGCACGACTGATGATCTAAATGACTTTTGCATTACCATAGCAGGAGGAAAATTTTCCTTACACTTATGGAAAGGCTTATGGAACTGAGGAGGAAAAGCATCCCAAGTTTGCTATTCCAAGAGTATGGGCTGGTATTACATTATTATCCCTAAAGGTAGACACACTTAGCAATGCCTCCTGGCAGCCCAAAAGGAGTATCTGAGTAGGATTATGGCAGTTTTGGAGGGTCTGCTTCCTAAATTTTTCTTTTACCTGTAAGTTTTAGAATTTATTTGCTTCCCATCTCTGGCAAAAAATTGTGTGATCTGAACCTTTCCTTACATGACTGAAGAGCCTTGTGAAATTGTTAGTACCTTTTCTTATCCTGGAACATACACAGATTTAATTTCTATGTTTTCAATATTATCTTAGAGAATAAAAATAAGCTAGAGTGCAAGGAAATCTCAGACTACAGTCTGTGGAAACTAACCTGAGTTTTGAGGATTTCTGGTATACATACAATTCAAAACCTTTGTTGTCAAATGTTCTTGATTCCAGTTCTTGCTGATCTTTTAAAAGTGTTATGGTTATATATGGTGCTACAATCTTACTGCCTCATTCTTAAACAAAATAACCCATTTAAACGATGCTAAGCAAGTATATAAAATTTAATTGCTAAATCAGAAGTTAAAAAATAAAATAATTTATTGTTTATAACCCTTATTAGCCAAGTTAACTGGTCTAAATTCTACTTCAATTTATGACAATTTGGCCCTTTTTTAAGATACCTTACCTTTCTTGGATTAAACACAAAGAAGGCGTGCAGGAGTCCTAGTACATAAAAAAATTGCTGAATATCTGAACAGATGATTGCAAACAATTCCATTTATTAAGTTTAATAACTTACTGTTTCCCAGACTGTTGTTTAAGCTGAATGACCTGCCTTGCTTTTACAGTAGGGAAGAAATAAACCCATGTGTTACCACAGATCAGCTGATAAGGAGTACCTTGCTGTCAGTAAGTTCATTGTTTGTCTTTCTCTGTCCAAAGCCAACTTCCTCATTGCAAAACTCTGGCCTTCCCTGGAACTGGATAGACTAGCCTGAATTTGAAGCACTTCCAAACCTGAGTGGTGGAGCTTTTAGTTAAGGACTAACAACAAGAAGGAAAAAGAAAAAAATTAAGAAAATCTTCAAATGAGTTATATTGTAGATCTACCCTTACAGAAGTAAAATATGTCTTACACGGTGGTAATTAGAACTCTGCTAGATATACATTTACACCAATTTAAAATTTGCTATCATCTGTTATCCTGGCAATAGCAATAAGGCCAATCTCAGCGCAGCACAGTCAGTGGTGTGGTAAGCTCAGGAGGGCACCTTTAAAGCTTACAGAGATGTATAATGCTATCAATGCTTCACTGCACATGTACCTGTATTTCCCTGTAGGAAAGGGGATGTTCTGGTAGTGGGTGTGTGCCAGTTTACTGGATTTGATTCCAGGTTGGCTCAGCATTGTTGGATTGTTTGCAAGGTATTCAAGGCACCTCTTAAAAATATGTCAGTGACCTGGCTCTTGACTATTTTGAATGTGGGCGTACCCTGGAGGTTTCAGTCTGGCCTTCGGTATACATTTGATTCTGGGGAAGGGAAGGCAAACTTTCCAGTCTTTACTGGGAAGTGATCCATATCATTCCCACTCATTTGCACAAGTTTCCAGCTTAACAGTACTAACTAGTTGCCCTCTAAATGTTGCTGCTTAAGCCCAGATAGTCCTTCTAGCTGCCTGCCATGAAAACTGCGACAGCTCATATTCTACACCCTTGAGGCCTTTTGTTCTTAACTGTTGTTCTTTAGACAGGAAACCCAAAATTGTATTCATTCAAGTGTATGTTGCTTCAAAGCACAGCATCTTATGTATTACCACTCCACTTCAGCTGGTTCACTGAGGGTATTTCATAGCCTACACTTTATATATCAGTTTGTCTTTACCTATTAGCCAAAACAGGTTAACAGATCATGTAGATGTCATACTGACCCTTCCCCAGCCAACATATTCATCCTTTTAAGTATTTCTTAGGAGGCAGGTTGCAAAGCAACTTCGTTTCATACAAGGATCCAAGGATTCATACTATATTCATACTAGGATTCATACTATACTAAGATCCAAGAGAAAACTGAATGGTCTGTCACTGACTCTTTTTGGTCAAAACCTTCCTGGAAAACCCTGTTGTAGGAGATGGAATGATGCTGTGAAGTGAAAGAGCTGTCCTAATGGGAATTCTTAGGTTGGAGGATCTGCTGTATCACCCAAGGGGACAAAAGCAAAATAGAACAGGCCTGATGGTCACATTCCTCTTTGTTTTGAGTTTCCCTGATAAATTTTGGTAGAAAAAAGTAATCACATTTTTTTAAGACATTCCATACAAATTCTGCAGACTGTTACAATTAGATGTATGATAATGACCTTCTGTCCATATTTCGTAATTTAATTGTGCATTTAAACTGCTCTGTTAAAGCTACTTTTTTTGCCATGATTAAAGAATCTTTGTTTCACTGAGCCCAGTATTAATGTATTCCAGATTCTGTTTCTTCAGAAGAGTAACAGATGTTCACAGTTTGGTGCAATTTTCAGATGAGCAATGCTGTTTATAATGAATTTTCCTGAGACCACCCAACTCATTTCACTTGTAACTTGAACTATGTCCAAGTGTTGATCTCAGGAGAAGTAAAAGAGATGTAATAATTCTGTGCCCCACCCAGTTCAAAACACATGATTTAGTATAGATGGAATTTAAATATGTATACTTCCAATCTACATAGAAAGCAAAAGTTTTATCTTGTATGCCATGAAAAATGGTGGTGGAAATATCATTCTTGCTTTAATTCATCAAGCATTCCTAGAATGAAATAAAATTAAAAAATAAAGATGAACAACTGAAAAAGCACAATACAGCAATTAAAACCAAAGAAATTGAGAATTATCCTGGAAAATGCAGATTTATTAAATACAGAAAAAGAAAAATAGAAATGTCATATTAAATATAGCTTGGGATGAGGTGTGGGGATGTGACACAATGCATCATGTCTTTTCAGAAAGAGCTGCAGTAAATTTTGTACTGCATTAACCAAAACATAATGTGGTTTAGAGCTGTCTCTATCTGAGCCAATATATTTAGTGTCAAATAATTTTTTTAAAAGAGTTGATAGGGATTAGGGATTTTATAGAGCAAGTATTGAGGAACTTTGAGTAACAGAAGGTGAAGCTTCAATTCATATTTCTGCATTTATAAATCTCAGAGACTCAATTATATCAGTTGGAACAATTCCCAAAGGAAGAAAGAAGCTCTGAATGACCTGAGACTATGAAAATTAAACAAACAGTTCTGAATTGACATTAATTGGTACTGAATGAAACAGATTTTTTCTTTCCTGACATTCATTGTACTTTATACTTAACATTTAGTGCAGTGTTATTTTGAGATTATAAACTGAGAAAAATGTGCTGAGAGGTTCCTATGGCAACCATAGTGTGCAAATTATCTATGTGCACATTAGGATCATAGTAATGGCACACTGTGGTATTGAGCCTTGCTGTTTGGCAGGTATGTAATTTACAACATGAGTTAAATGATGAATGTAGATAGTTATAAATGGCATTAAAATCAATGATCTGATTTTATTTTTTTTTAGCAAGAGAATTAGTCTCCAGTGTGATGCAAGGAATTTCTTTAAATTTTTTGAAAATACTTTAGCTGGAGGGTTTTGAGCTGCACATAGAAAAACCATAGAGAAAACTATATGGTTTTTAGGCACCATGAATACTCAGCCTTGTCCTCTGACAGCACTGGTTCTCCAGTCAGAACACCAGGATTTTCATAAATGTGTGCAGTTGTGTCCCAATAGCCAATGTGTGAATGCGGAGATTGACGGGATGCTGTGATCCCCCTGCTCTCAATGGCTTTTGTGTTTGCTTAGCTGCTTGCCAGCAATGAAGATGCTATTTCAGCATCTTCCTTTCAGCTGAAGCCAGAAATACCAAATGCAAAGGAAACGGTGCTGCTGTGAATACTGTTGAAAGCGATTTTTTTTTTTTTTTTAGTAAAAAATAAGTAAATTCATTAATCATTGCACCTCACTGTTATCTTTTTTCTCTCTTTTTCAACTAGCAGCTAAGGGAAACTGCCTCTTCAGTAATGCTTGTGTGCTGGTTGCTAATGAAATTCCACACTTTCTTATTTGGAAACGAAAAAATATTTTGTCAGTGCCTTGGTTACACATGCTGTGGTAGATATTAGAAACAATCTGCTTTTTATAGTCTTATAATAGTCTTGACTTGAATACATCCCTGACTTTTGAAGAGTGACCTGTCTTGCTTTACAATAAAAGACTAATGCTTTTAAGCCAGAACTTAAAGTCTTCTCAATCTCCACTTTTTTTTAGTTTTAAAATAATCTTCTGAGGAAGTCAGTTGCTTGCTTTGTTGTTGTTTTGGTCTTTTTTTCTGTTTTTCTTTACAAAAGAAATATTGAAACTTATATTAGAAAATATATGGGATGTATCTTTCATTGCTGCTCTAGCTCTGTTTCCCAGGAAACGGATCAGAGCAGCATGAAATTTATCTAAAGCTCCCAGATCCGGTGCAGAAAAAGTGAAGGCAGGTCTGAAAACTGTCTTTTAAAGAATTGACTGCTAAGGACCTCTTACAGTTCTGTGGTGTGAGAGTTTTGCAGAGAGTGGAGTCTGAGTAAAAGCCAGGGAGCCTTTTGGTGGGCCTGCACAATGCAAACTTGAAGAAATTCTCAGGCGGGCAATTCTACAACCTTTACTTACAGTTACTCAGGAAGGTTGTATTAATTTAGACAATCCATTCCCATGAGGACCACAAATAGTTCCTGGGGTTGCCAGATTGCTTGCGGTCAAGTATCTGTAAAGGTGCTTGGAAGTCCCTGAAGTTCTGCTACCTGGGCTGTGAGTGTGGGCAGGTGCAGTTCCATCTGCACAGGGGGCAGCTGTGACCATCTGAGTGCTGCCTCTGCTTGTCCTGCTTTGGGAGGGGCAGAGAAAGAGCTATAAACCCCTTAGTCCAGTAGATCCTCACCTACCTTGTAAGTCCCGATGTGCCACTATTTATCTGTGGAAAAACATTTGACTTCAGAGCACTGGATTTATGAAATAAAAGCAGAGTATTCAAGTATTGTGTTTTTGTCAGTTGTTTGTAATGGTGAAGCTTCCTGGTGTTACCAGTAAACCACAGTGTCACATTGTGGTACTGCAGCTATTATTAAAATTGGACCAATGCTATCTTTCTATGGGTAGGGAGATTAGATTAGCATATGCATCAGTTTGGCAAAAAATACACATTAACTATATTTATTTTTGCTCATGCTTTTTCTGAAAAGCTCATATAGCCTGGCCATGACCATGTATTTTTTTTAATTTGCTGTAGTCCAAAAGGCCTCTTTTGTCTTCCCTTGAAATTAGGGCTTCTGTGTGTCTCCCTTATGTGATCTTAACTTTGTGTTCTGCTGATAATAAATTGGAGCTAGAGCTAGTTGAGAATTTTCCATCAGAATGAATTTCAACTAGAAATGTCTGCAAAAATACATTAAACAAAATTTTTTTACTGATTTTAAAAAAGCCAAAACCCTTCTTAATAAGAAAATCAAAACATACTGTTCTGTTGCATTTAGTTCAAACCAATTGGCAATATTTGAGTAATTGACCTCAAAATTCAAAGATTTTATCTTTGAATCAGTTGAAAAAGAGTAAACAAAGGTCTGGAAAAGGCACACTGAAAACATTTTTGATAACAAGTGATAAATTTTGCAAAACCTATTTCCCTTCAAAAAAACGGAGTGAATTCCTTCAAAAAGAGCTGTGATGTAAGCACATTTAGCCTGTGTTTCCAAAAACTGTTCCAAACCAAGAATATGCTTACAGGTGTTTGGTCAAATGTTCAGATGCTCCTGTCCTCCCATTTTGAAAGGGATAAATACGTTACTCAACACTTGTCATATTAAGAAATAGCAAGCAAGGGAACACTATTTTAAAAAGAAAGATGCAACCTTTTCTAGTCCAGTAAATTCTAGAATTTGATGTTAGCTTAAAAACAACCAGGAGATGCAATAAGCCACAGGAAGAAGTGAGAGTGTGGTTTTCTCGTACACCAGTACTAACAAGCATTAGAAAATATTAGTAACCAAGACTAGTAATCAAGACTTTTAAAAAAGGTAACATTTTTATTTTATCGAGTTATAACCAATTTCAAAGTTTTATCTTTCTTCTTTCAGAATGATCAGTCTATGCAAGATATGCAGATAATGGGAGGAGATGATCTTTCAAAGCTGACTGGCAAGGTTTGTTAATTTTAAATTTAAGAAAGAAAATAAATCCACTAAAAATAATTGAAAAAAGCGATATAATTTTGTATATGGACTGTCAGATACTAGTCCTGGAATCAAAGATATTTACTCTTCTGTATTAAATTGCTGTGATGCCATTGCTTTCAGATTGCAGATGCCCAAAAAGGTCAGAATGTTGCCTCTCCATCCTTGTGTAGGGGTTTCCCAGTAGTTATACATGTACCACCAGTGAGATTGTGGGCAAAATTCGTGCTGTAACGTTTCCCCTGAGGTTGTTTATGTTATGGAGCCTTATTTTTTCTGCCTTCAGTGGGTGCATACAAGCAAACTGCACAGTGCATATCCCTGTCAAATTCAGCATATGAGTTTAATACCATTTTGCCTACTGCACAAAATTCAATTGTGGAACATTTCTCTCAGAGAATCAAATGGGATTTTTTATTTCAGCATCAGGCTGGCTGTATGACTGAATCTGCACTATGCTTGAGCATTGTGGTAAGGAGAGAGAGTGTTTTGAGGCAGTGAAAAGGCTATTTTCATCCAACCATGGTAATACAAAGCAGTACTTTGAAGAGGAAGGAAGGCTGATTTCATTAGGCAAATGGTCTGTGTGGCGAATGGTCAGAAAATGGATTCTTTACTTATGCATTAAGGCAACATAATACTTAACTTGTTATTTGCACTGTATGTGCAGTCACTGTTTTATTAGGTGGTTCTAGATAATAATCAGTTTCTTCAAAGCACTCAAATGGACCACTAGCAAACTCATTTGTTTTGTTGTACTATAGCACACAAGAAAAAGAAGAGAAAAACTTAACTTTAAATATTTCATTAATATTAAACAGGTTTTGATGCAACTAGAGCTGAAATTTAAAACATGCTGTTATACTCAGAATATTTTAGTGATATGTATGTACTCAATTTAAACTTCTAAATACTCCTGCTGGGTCTTGTTTCCAAATTACCACTAAAGCTTTAATCATATTCTGGGGAAATATTAATTAATATGCTACTTTCTAATATTCAAACACTGGAGTTACCTGTTTTTCTATGATGATTTTGCATATGTTTCTCTGCCTCGCAGGCAGAACTGACAGTGCATCTTTTCGTCTTACTTAATATTTCTCTTTCCCAGATAGTCCAAACATTTTCTAAGCTTCCAGGCCCAGCTCTCCTTCTCCCTCTTCCAATCCCAAATTTCCTTGATTAATGGTTTTAGATATTAATATTATTTCCAGACACAATAATTCTAGTATAATTTGAATTCACTGGGCAAAATATTATATTTTGGAAGACTTTTGTATATTTGTCTATGTTCACATGTGTATGAGAGAGAAGGATGATTTCACCATATTTAGTCCTTCTCTTATCAAAATTTAAGTAAATTGTTTTCTTACAATGAAAATCCTGATAATATTTTTCTCAGTGGCATGGCTCTCCTGTTCCCAGGTATGGAACTGGACACAAAATTTGGGTGTTGGGAGGGAGGCTATGAGATGCTTAGGGGGAAGACTGAGCAGCAACAGTTTAAGATTGCTGGGCATGGAGACTGGGTCTTGGGTAGGTGTGAAGTGACTGGTTTGGGAATAAAGGCACTTGCTGCTCAGGAAGGGACCCCAGTGCTGGAAGCTGGATGTGGAGCAGGAAGGGAGAGTGGGGACTGCCAGGGGAGCAGACGCTCCAAGGGCCTATTTGGTATTTGTTTGTATGTGGTGCTGTCTGTGACACAGCTGATGTATGAATAACCAAATAGCATTTTCACTACAACACAGGAGGACAGGCTTCCCTTAAGACTTATTTTACTGTTTGAAAAGGTGGAATGCAAAGCTTAGGCTCAAATGTTCATACTTACATGTCTAAAGTTGGATATGTGAAGGAGTGGCCTTATGTCCGCGGATGCCAACTCCTCCATCTGTTGCTGACTTCAGCAGTTAGTGCAAGTATTCAGCACATTTTACTAATCAGCCGTTTGTGGGCTGATTCAGAGCCTCCTCCAGGCCATGTAAATCTTTCCTTAAAGTGTTTTTTAGTACCTCTCTTTAACTGCTGGCTTTTAAAACTGTTTTAAAACTGTTCAGTAACCATCCAACGTCACTGAGTGAATTAGCTGAAGACTTACTCATAGAATTCAACTTCCTTGCTATTGAGCAAACTGGATTCTTCCTCTGCCTGCTTGGAGTACTTAATAAGAAAAGATTGTAATTAATTGAAAAATTAACATACTGTGTTAAATCCCATTAACTTACTGATCATGGAAGGTTATTTCTAAAGCACTGGAATATAAATTCTATTAAGTTTCTGTAACATTCAAAAGCATCAATAAATGTAAACAGTTTTGAAGCTTACAGACAAAAGATTCTGAGATTTTGATGTTGAACTCCCTTTCATTAAGTAATAATACCTGGAACCTCAGCAAGCCTATAATCTTAGTGAAGAACTAAGGCATGTTCATGCTTTGCTGCATATTGGAAAAACAGACTACTGAGTGAACATGCTGGTATATAATAATGTTTTTTTTTTTTCTGAGAAAGCTTAAAGAAGGCAAAAATTTATAAAAGGTAATTAAAAGGAGGCTGTTAAGGATAATAGCTCTTCAGAATAATATCTCCTCTGTACTTCTCTACAATATGTTTTGTTTCTAAAAATATTATAAGCCTGGCAAAAATGTATAATGACCCAAACCATTAAAAAGAGAAATATTATGAGAGTTAGCATACAGACCTAAGCTGCCCAAATAGTTACCTGAAGAAAATCATCCCCCATTTGATATTATTATTCTGTGAAGAAGGTCACCGAGGCAAGAATGAAGTTTTCCATGGCATGAATCATTAATTAAGGTACTTGAAGAACGAGTCCTGATACAGCTTAACACTCTACTGCTTTGTAACCATTTTTATTCAGAAAAAATACACTTTAAAAAAATCTCTCCTTTAATCATATAAGTAGTAAACATAAAGTTTCTCAGTATCTGATTTCATAGTTAAGTAATCACTTTGTTTGCAATTACTTTAAAGCTGAAATGCTCACTTGGGTAAAATTTGTCATTAATGTTTGTAAAGAGGAGAACATTTTGAAAAGGGGAGATAATTAATTATTGTCCAGAAATCTGTTTCACAGCAAGATGGCAATGAAAATGTATGAAGATGAGGTGAAAGAACAAACAATATAACCCTGCTTAGTATCAAAACTGTAATCATAAAAATTCCTAACATATTTTCAAGTATTTGTGACATTTGAACAAAGTAAATTTTAAAGCATCTAGAAACTTTAGTAGGTTCAGCTGTACTGGAGTTGTGGGTATCACTGCCATTTATGTCTTATATTTGTATATATGTATATTTTGTCTGAAGAGCTTTGGAGCTGGTTTTGTAGTCCAAAGTCTCCACTGAGAGGAATTATTCTGTATATCACTGCATATGTAAAATATATCCTGAAACCTTTCAAAAAGCTCCTATACCACTTTGACTTGTCTCCTTGCAAATGAGACAAGTTAGATAAAATCATAAATTTAAAGTCTCTATCGTTTTGCAATTAAATACTTATTACAGTTGTATAATATATTTGATGTCAAAATTAGATCCATATATTACTGTCATTGTCCCTATTTCTATATGGGATAGAATGTGAACAAAAATAGTCGTTATTAATTTTTAAGTTAATAAGCACTTCAAATGAAAACAGAGTAGTTATACAGTTAGTACTATACAATTATGGAGACAGTGAATTCCTGAAATTCTGTTGATGCTTATGTTCTCGATAAATTCCCCTTGTTTATATTAAATACATCTTATTGACAGCCAGTGGTTTTGTCATCTTCAGAGAAGTGTAGAAGGTAATAAATAGCAATCGTGAAAAAAAGGAAGTGAGTATCTGTGTTCTCTCTACATTTCACTGTATTAGTTTGAGCACTCCATCACCACTCTGATGGTCGCCTAAAATGATTGATCAGCTCATACGAAAAAGAAGTTTCACTCAGAAGAAGATACCCTCCATGCAGCACTCCTCACTTCCTTCTGACAGGATTTGTGCTATAAATCTCCAAACTTCCTTTATATGTCTTGCCTAAATCAATTTATCCACTGCCTACCATTTTCTTGCCCAGCTTGTCATTTGGCAGAATGTTCCAGGAACATAAAGCATTTTTACTTTCTTTCCTTATGCCTCTCATTTCATTCCTATTTTACTCATCCATTTTCTATGCATGTCATAGGCTCCTGCAACAGTTCTGTTTCTCTATCATTCTCCTAAATATGTTAGCACTTCACTATTTGATAAACCATATATATGGCAGCTGTCTGACACAATGTTTTATTCTCTAGATTAATATACATATGATCCTCACCATTTCAAGTTTGTTTCTCAGAATTCAGTTGGTTCTATACTTCTTATTATTCTCTCCGTCAGTATTCACTGCTTTGACTAATGTTGCGATTTCTTCCCCATATGCCTTCCTTTCCAGAGTAACGCCCATAAATTTGCAGAAACAATAATGCCATTCTCTTTATGTATATGACAGACAATTTATATGACAATAAAGGTATACAAAATTCACTATACACTTTGGCAATAGTCATGTCCCCCACTCATCTCAACATCTTACTGTATTCCTATCTGATATACAGCCTTGCCTTTTTCATCTTTTCAAAGGTTGATTTTATGTGTCTTAAAGCACTGCACATCTTCAATACATCTGCTTAACTGCCATCTTTAGTCACTTCTGTTGTTCTGCATTTTTTCTTAATTAGATTTGATACTGTCTGTTCTGACAGTTGCCATCCTTAACTGTTTTTTCCAAAGCAAAAATGCTTTTTTTTCCTTCTCCAAAGTCAATCAGCTTTCTTTGCACTTCTTTTTCAGGTAATCCATTCTGCTCTTCATTGCTATTTTCTTTTGTTGTTGTTCTGGAGGAAGAAAAGTATAAAAAATCCTTTACACCCTTCCTATCCCATTTTTCATGTGGGCTCTGCTAAGCCACTGTCTGCCTGCTTTTACATCATAACTGTTCATAATCCTATTTCACTTATGTCCAGAAAATCCTTATCCCATTCCAGATGACCAGAAGACTGGACTTTTTCATGCAAGTGAGAAAATGGAGACATGAGTCATTCCTGCATTACCTTTAGATTAATTATAGTCATTTGTTCTACTTTTTATGCACAAAAGAAGGATGCTGTGAAGATGGCTGCAAGTGGATCATGGGTGTGTACAGCATTCAACACAATGCTCTCTAAGAACAAAGCATCAGGTCCTCCATTCTGTCCCCCACTCTGTTAAGTCTTGGAGATTCTGAACTTGTTTTACACAATTTAAATAGCAGGAGTTTGTATACATGGACTCTTAACATGCTAACCAGTTTGCTCCCATCAGCAGCTGGTACTGACCAAACAAAGTGTCCGAAAAAATAGCACTTTTGAGATTTCACATCTGTACTTCCAAGAATGCCATAAGATGTGGATGAACCCAGCAGAAAATACTAAAATCAGACATATGTGACCTTTTCTAGAACCTTGTAGAAAGTTCCTATTTAGATGTCTCATTTTACAAAAGTATTTTAAAAATATTTTCTGACATTGTGATGAAATGTTAGTATCTGTGGATTTCATTCCTGCGTGCATAACATAAAATGATTTCACTTCTCACAGGAGTCCCTGTAGCTTCCTTTGAACCTCTTCACTGAAACTTTTTTCTTTAATTTTTATTTTATGGTGATTCTTCAGCTCTATGGCACTGTCATAAAATGTACTGTTTAACCAGTGGTACCTGAGGTTCCCCAAATACAATGCTAAGAAAGCAAGTACTGCATGTGTGATGAGTAAACTGATAATCCATTAAAAATTCAGTTTGAAGAATCACATTATCAATTTATGTATTTCTGATGATACAGAGTACACATGAAAAGGTGAGTTCAGAAAGAATCTAACTGAAAATGCAGACTACCAAATGGAAATTTAACTAAAGGGAATGAAAATACGCTATATTGTAGCTTTTTATCCCCTTATCCCCACAGAACAATGAAAAAAGAAGTAGAGATTGATAAAAATGAGATTGGGGGGGAGGTGGTGGAGGTTTTGTTCTTTTTTTTACAATTATGCTTTCACTCACAGAACTGGACAAATAAAAGAACTCACCTTTTCCTGCAACTGTGTATTCATGCGTATTTTGCAAGCTGATATAACTAACAATATGTTACAAGTAGTCCCAAATAGTTTAAGGATAGTTCTATCCAAGAAAGAGAGAGGAAGGAACTCTGGATATCAATGGGGGCTTGAAGATAAAAGTATTTCCATCGGTCCAAATTTACATGTATTTCCTCCACTTGTAAGACCACCATTATCACTATATTACATAGGATGAAAGGTCTCTCTACGCTTGTATCATGTCTTCAGAATTGTATTAGGAAAAGGATATATGAAACACAGTATAAAACAGAGAAAAAAATCCAGGTTCATTTGAATACCTCCAGTGCTAGGACAGTTATCTATGGCTGTGTCATCTCTTTGTAACTCCTGTTATGCCTCTAGTCTCACTCCAGCAAGTTTCATACTTAAGCAGCATAAGAAAAAGTTCTTTCTTTTGAGCTTGCTATCTGATTACCTTCAAGGAGCTTTACAAGGCTTGGGTACAACTGCCTTTTCTAATTGCTTCCTTAAAAATTTCTGCCAATCTTGCCAAATTCAGGTTCATTTTTTTCTCTTTCTTTTTTTTTCCTTCCCAGGACAGTTAATTGGCCTGATCACAAACAGCTTTGTTTAGATATTCCTTTATCTTAAGGCCCAAAGCATTTTGTCTGAAGTTCTGGGTGATTAGAATGAAGGGTCCCAAATGATAATTTCTTCATTGTAGCTACAGTGCATCCTTTGAACTTTCAACAATTTTGATTTAGAGACTTGATGGAGAAGCCTCCATATATCAGGCATAATATACCAGTAGTCAACTGTCATCACTGCTACAATGGTGAACCTAATTTTCTTTTCTGAACACAAGCAGTTTTTGTCTTTTGCTGTTGCTTTTTTAAATACCTTTGCCTACAGGATTGGGTAGCTTGCCATTATCAAATTTATATTGCCATATGGCTGCATATTTGCCTATCACACAGTTATTACTTAAGCTTCTTTTAGATAATCTAATCCATTGGCAGCCTGCTGTACAGTACAGGCATACTGTAGGATGTAAATGAGACAAGGTTTGAAGGTGGAATTAATAACAGGAAATTAATAGCAACTGATATAGTTGGAAGAAATAAAATTTCAAGAATGCAGATCCTTCTGTTGGTCTGAATAGAATAAGCAAACTTCAAGCTGAGTACAGATTGGGAGAAACTCTTAATTTTAACCTAATGTGGTAATCAGACAGTTTGGGATAAGAAAAACGATTGCCCTACATAATCACCTGCCGTATGACCAGAGGGGCAGATAAAAATGTTAAGAATTCCTCTGAGCTAAAATAAGAGAGGAAATTATCAGCTGTGGAACACTGATAAATGAGTTGAAGGGCAGCTGCAGTGGAGGATTATAATGTGCTGTAAAGCCAGTATTTTATTCAGTCCATGATTTAGAGTGCATACAGCAGTTCTGAATTTTTGTTCCCAGGCTCAGCTGTTGAAGGTATTTTGTGGTCACTCTGAGGTTGTGGGCTGAAAGGTCAAAGTTCTTTTGTGAAAAATGTCCCCCCACTGGGAAATGGGCTGTTAATTAAATAAAAGCTATTACTTCCTGCTACAAACCTTACTTCACTGTAAGGTATTTTTTTCAGGTCTCAAATAATTCTTCTTTTCTCAGTCTTAAGTTCTTTCTGTTCTTTTATTTTTTATTAAAAAAAAAAAAGTGCGTGCATGCTGTTCCGTTGATTTTATGCTGAAACATTTAAGGAGAAAATACGCTCTATGTACCAATCTGATTTTCTTGCTATACATGTAAGGGCTGAGTTTGTCCTCTTAGCTGTAGTATTGCATTACATACAGTTGTTTATTTGGTTATTTAAGTATAGTTTCAGCTTCCAGGGAAATACTCCCCCTTTCTAAATGTGCAACTTAGAATTTTTACCTTGTTGAAATTTCAAATTTTATATTCATTCAAAGACAGATTTTTCCTCAAAGTCTTATTCAGTGCTAACTTTAAAGTATTGCTATTTCATAGCAATTTTTCCTTTGAAAACAGTCTTCTGAATGGAACATAAAATGCAAGTCTAGAAAAAAAATTGTTATTCTCTTCCAAGAAGGTGAAAAATAGTTTCCATAGCACTTAATACTGTCAGGCAGGAGGCACACATGCACTCATTACTCTGCTTGGTCTTGTTAGCTGACATTGTTCCATTTATTACTGACCTGTGGGAAGGTAAACAATAGAAATGTATTGACTCAGTGCTGGAGTAGTTTTCATCCTCTTGCAAGTCAGGATTTTTGTTATATATACTGTAAAAACAACCTATTTTTTTTCAGTGAATAAACTTGTGTGGCTTTAAAAAGCAGTAAATTATATATTTTCAATTTTTGCATGTTTTCTGTTCATGATTCAAAAGACTAAAATTCACAGAGAATTCTCTTTAGCAGGAGAGATAAATTCACATGCAATCCGCAGATTAGAAATTATTTCTTCTTTATTTTACATAGAGATAGTATTGTCAAAAAACCTCCTTCTTTTTCCAGATTACCCAAGAAATGCTGCTATGGGCCATTTCTGCTACTTTCTAGAAAAGAATATGAAAGCACAACTTTTATTTTTGTGTAGATCCAGCTCACACCACAAATATTATTTCTGCTCAGTTCAAATGTTCATGTGCAGAGTTGCAAATTGTGTGTGCCTTGATCACTCAAAGCTGGAGAATTTTAAATTTCACAGCACCCCCTTGAATTTAAAACCACAGAGAAAAATTTTAGGGCCACTGCTCTTTAATGTTTTTATAAACGATCTGGACTCAGAAATCGAATGTACATTAAGAAAGTTTGCCAATGATGCTAAAACAGGAGGGGCTGTGGACTCCCTCAAAGGTAGAGGGGCCTTACAGAGAAATCTGCACAGGCTGAAGGACTGGGCAATCACCCACCACATGAAATTTAAGAAGAACAAGCACCAGATTCTCCACCTGGGACAGGGTAATCCCTGTTATACATACGGATTGGGGAATGAGAGGCTGGAGAGCAGTGGCACAGAAAGGGACCTGGGGGTCCTGGCGGCAAGTTGAACATGAGCCAGCAGTGCCCTGGCAGCCAGGAGAGCCAACCCTGTCCTGGGGGGCATCAGGCACAGCATCACCAGCTGGGCAAGGGAGGGGATTGTCCTGCCCTGCTCTGCACTGGGGTGGCCTCACCTCGAGTGCTGGGGGCAGTTCTGGGTGCCACAATACAAGAAAGACTTCTGACTGTCAGTGTGTCCAGAGGAGGGCAACCAAGTTGGTGCAAGGGCTCAAGGGCAAGACTTCTGAGGAGTGGCTGAGGTCACTTGGATTGTCCAGCCTGGTGAAGTGAAGGCTGAGAGGTGCCCTCATCACAACTGACAAGTTCCTTAAGGGGGGCGGCACACAGGGAACATGCTGATCTCTCTCTCTGGTAACCAGCAATAGGACATGAGGAAACGGAATGAAGCCATGTCAGAGGAGGTTCAGATTGGGCAGTAGGAAAAGGTTCTTCACTGAAAGTCAATGGAACAGGCTCCCCAGGGCAGTGGTCAAGGCCCGAAGCCTGTTAGAGTTCCAAGAAGCACTTGGTCAATGCTCATATGGTTTAATTTTAGGTAGTCCTGCAAAGAGCAGGGAGTTGGACTTGATGATCCTTATGAGTCCCTCCCAGCTTGAGATATTCTATGACTCTGTATTGCACCAGCCTACCTTCTTCCTGCTACCTGGTAAAAAAAGGTGTAAACACAGAATGAATCACAGTCATCCAAACCTATCAGCTCCCAGCCATCCCTCTGATCCATCAGCAATGGAAGCTGATGATTCTTTTGCAGTGACTCAATAGGACGGTGTTTCATTCTCTGAGAGCCAGCATCCCTTTTGATTTGGACTGTGTATGAAATCTTTCCAGGACACATTTCAAAACTGACTGTACTCTGTCTCACTGTAAGATATATTAGCACCATTATTAGATTTCTGGATGTACTTCAGAGATTCTATTGGTGAAGATGGCTCTACTCAGAAATTAAGCCATCTTTAGTCTAGTTAGTGTATCAGTAAATATTCCTATTTCCTGTTCTCTGAGTTTCAAAAGTAGACGGAATCCAGAAGGCTGGATTATTTTTATTTTCATGTGGTTTCATTCTTTGTAATTATCTCAAATATATCTGAAAGGACAAAACAGTCTTGATCTATGTGGTACAGGAGCTTCAAACACACATACTTGAGAGATCTTTTATTCAGTGTACTTTAGCTTCCTATTTGTCCAGCTGTCACTTACTGCTGCAGCACCACAAGCTGATGAGTTTTACCAGACTCCTGCTCATCAGCTCACATGTGCATTTCATAGTGAAGCTGAATAAGGCCTTCCACGTAACTGACCTTTCACAAGGGATGCTGGATGCAGCCAGCTGTGGTTTTAGGATGATGGTGACATTACTGATAACGTACTAATTCATTGTATCCATTGTATTCTTCTTTCATCCTCTGCTATCCATCTGATCAAGGATAAGCTAATCTATTTCAACCAGTTTTAGTTAGACATCGCCACTAGTCTTGGACACTGTATATTGAAACATTCTTGACAGTTTGTGGTTTGTTACTCTAGTAGTCTGCTATTCCACCCCTTTTCTGAAAACTTCTATCTGTAGACTGCTTCAACAGTAGAAAGGCAGGGGATAAGCAGCAATACAGTTTCCCAGCACATCACATTATTTTGTAGGACAGGGTTTGTGGTACCCGAGGATGGCAAACCACTCTGAATGCCTTCGGTCATAAGCAGCAATTAATGACTGAAAGTATAGTGACTTTAGACACAGTAACCCTGCATAATGAAAACAGAGATTGAAGTATCACTCTGATGATAGGATGTTAGGATGCCTGCTTACTTACAGCTACAAAATGTTTTCATATCTAAATATTTTATAGTGGCTTTTATACCACAAATTCCTTACATACAGGATTTGTCCATAGCACAGAAAATCCTCATCAGTGTTTTGGAAATAATGAGAATGTGCATAATACAAAACAGCATTTGTGTTTTCTGGCCTAGACAACTTATATGAACTTCAAAGAACCAAATCTCCCAATGTACATATTTTGAAACAGTTGAACTCCTTAACTCTATGGACAAGAGGCAGACTCCACCAAAATCCTTCCTTCTCAAGTTAGTCAATAAAGATGAGATCTTACACTGCAGCTGAAGTCATGTGCAGGTGACTATCACTCCTGTAGACAGAGAAACCTTTCAGGCATGTCTGGATCCACATTAATCCTCTTTCCTTCATATGAGTCATTTCTGATAAGGAAACACAGACAAGATTAAATTTCTATTAGACAGATGTATAACTGGTTGGAAAGCTGTTCTCAAGAAACAGTTAATTATGCTTCACTGTCAGACAAGATGCATTAAAGCACATTCTCCAGGGACCGTAAAATATTTAATTCATGATTGAAAAGATGGAATTAGCATTTAATGGTACTCATACTACATGGAGAAATACTACAAGATATTATGATCTTAAGGAATTATTTTAGGAGTTTGGTTCAAAGAATGACATGCAACGACAATAAAGACGAATACCAACTTCTGTATTTATACAGAAGTAATCTTTTGCATAAATACAAGTGAGGGAGGACTGACTCAGCAACAGTCCTGGAGACAATAGGTGGATCACAAGTTGCACATGAGACACATGGATATTTTTATGAAGGATATAACTGTTGTACTGGCATATATAGAAAGGAGGACTGTTTGTAAAGCATACAAAGTGGTTCTTTTATTCCTCTCGAGACTGGAAAAGGCTTCTTTCTGGTCTGGAGCACAACAACTGGAGAAGGATTCTGACAAACTGGACAGGTTCCAGAGGAGAACAAAAGAGTGATCAGAAAGCTAGGAAATACATCTTGTGAGAAAATGTTGAAAAAATAGAAGTTGTTTAATCTGAAGAAGAGGAAACTGAGGAAATATGCCTTTCTTCAAATACAGAAGAAAAAAAGAGAAGAAAACAAAGCTTTTTCCATGACCATTTCAAAACAAGTTCAGGCCAAATATCGACAGAAGTTTTCTAATTGTATTTTTGCTCTTAGATAATGAGGTATCGAGACACATTCCCTGGGTGTATCTGAAGTCCTCATCGTGTTCTAGAAGAGGTAAATCAGATATCTGTGAGGGATAGTTTAAAGTTGATTCTGTAGGCCAACAGAATAGTCTTGATGATCTTTCATGATCTCTTCAGGCCCATTTTCTATTAATGTCTATGATTTTTTTTTTTTCTCACAAGTTAAATAGTAAGGTCTACTCCTCTTGGTCTTTGGTTAACCCAAATTCCATGGCCAGGGAGGCTGCTGTCCCCTCATTCTGCCCAATTTTGTGATTTCCGCTTGTGAGCAAGCAAAAGAATCCCTACTGCTGATCTTGACAGAATAGCTGAAGCAACTGTGGTAGCAAAGAAATGCATTTGTCTGACAACAAAATGTTCCAGGACTTTGCTTTTCTCTCAGTCTGTCACAGTGCACTGATAGGTGCACTAATAGATGCTAATGGCCATGACCTGTGTCCCCTGGGGCCTCCACCCACACCTGTGGGCACAGGAACACCAGTTCAGCTCAGCCCTGGGCTCTTGGTCCTTGCCTGATCTATGCTGTGTGGGTACTGGACCTTCAGCTCAGCTACAGCCAAACCTGTACATTACTGAAAACATTGATCCAGACTCTGACTCATAGGCTGACTCTGTTGAACCTGTCTTATCACTGTGGACCAGCCTGGAGATCCATGGGCCGTTTTTGATTATGCTTAGTCTCACTGGGCCTGGTACTAAGAGTTCATTTCCATCTTTAGTTCTGGTGAGGTTCTTTCCTTGTCAAGCCTTTTGCTCTCTCCCTATATCATATATATCATATGTATGTATATGTATATACATATATGTGTGTGTGTATGTATAAACACATAAATATTTACATATATCACCAGCTCCACAAGTTCCTTGGGGGTGGTTAAGCCATTACTCCTGCACATTATCTTCAGGTGTCCATTGACTGAATCAAGCGATTTCCTTATGCCTCAGATCTTGGTGTCCTAGTTAGTCTTCAGAAGTGTTTTTCCTGCTTATGACTTGATATAGGAAGCCAGATGAGAACCAATTTTTTTTATGGGTGCAAATAGTTTCCTTCAAAAATATGTGTTCCTACACCCCTGTCATAAAGCTTCTCCTGATCGTGGTTTTGGTCTCTGCATCTTATCTAGACAACTGACATATGTCCATTCTTTCTTGAAAGAAGAAGTTTCTAGAGGCAGGGCATCTTCAGACTTCTGTTTTTAAGAGGCTTTTAACTTTTTGCCTCCATAGGATTAGGTATTTGAGATCCAAAGTTGTTTGTGTCAGCAGCTGAGAGGCTGAAAGTCAGGAGTGCCAAGCAGGATAACCACCAGTGAAACCTGTTATGAAAACACCAAAAAGGAGCCTCCCTCCAAGATTAATATACATTCCACCAGAGCTTAGTCTAAATTAGTGGCTCTCTTGAGTGATATCTCCATTGCTGACATCTGCTCAACTGCTACCAGAAGTTCCTTCCACACCTTTACCAAGTGTTTTGCCATTTCAGAAACATGCAGGTATAATACAGTGTGTGGTAACATGTTTCTGCAGTGCTTAATACATGAAGTATGCCATGTCTCCCTACCAAGCACTGTGAGTGTTAGGAAGAGCTGCAGTATGAATATGAATATGGATAATCTATATTCATAATTTCTGTTTTGAAGATTAAAATTTGTTTACACATCAGTTAATGAAGCTGTTAAAGGTGTGCTGGTTGTGAACATGCTCCCTTCACACACTCCTCCGTGTGTTTGAGTCTCTCTTACAACTCTCAGCCTTGGGTTTCTGTTAGGGAAAAGGAAGTTAGACAGTCTCCATGTTATGTACATAGGAAAGCCAACAAACCTGACAGAAAGGAAGTGGAATGTAAACCAGGCTGGTGAATACTGCATGGATCTGAAACTATGTGGTCTCGAGGTTTTGTAGGACACACAGCATGCACATGCATGTAAGATGTATATATTGACAGATAGACAGATAAAGGTATTTGTGAAATAACTTTCCTCTTGCTACTACAGGTTTCACTTCCAAAAGTAGATCTTAATGGAAGGCTGTAAGAGTCCATCCTTTTGATTATGCATATGATCATGCCTAGTAATAAACAGATTTTTATTTCTTCTAATAAGGACATTACATATTATTATTGCTTTTAGTAGAAGAACAGAAGTCTCCTTAGACATTGTAATTCCTGGAACAGTGATGAATCATTTCAGCAAAAAGATTAGCCTGTGTGATGATACTGTCATTAAGCTTGACCTCACTGCTCTTGGCTGGACTAGTCCCCTCCTCTTCAAATAATACTGATTTCAGCAGCAGTATCTGAAGAGAAAGAGGGTGCTTCGCAGTATGAGAGTGGGTGTTACAACTTGGCCTGTAATCCTTTGCTGTGAGGTTGCTTGGGTGTGGGTGGAGGGAGGAAGAGCATTTATTTCAGAGAAAGAATATTATTGCTGTATTCTCATATTAACATTGGAAACAGTATTTTAGTGAACTATAGGGTACACTGTAGTACAAAGCTAGAGACACTAGAAAGAAGTGAAGCTCATCCTATTTGGATTTCTTCCATCTAATTTTATTTTCCAAAGCTACATCCGTTCTTGGACAAAGAGGATAATCTAGACAGAGCTGAATTAAGTTGTGGTCCCTGACTGCAGAGCTTGCTCTTACAGCTGGCTCTTTTTCAGGGCACAAAAATGAAACAGGAAACTCCTTGTGTCCTAGTGTGTTTTACATATGCACATGGACTTATCTACATTTCCCTCTTTCAAACATTTGTTTCTTTTACTATGTGAATATTGTGTAATTGTATTCCTTTTTGTTTGTTTCTTCCAGAATGTTCTAATTGTGGAGGTAAGCTGGGTGCTTATGTCATATAGTACTTAGATAAAGTCATGTAGCCAAATCATGATTGGATTGTCAGTTTCTAAAACCTGTCAGTGTTTACACTTCTTTTGCTGGGAGGTGGTGCAGAGGGAGAAGGGTTGATTTTCTTAATGGCCTCTCAGTCTTTTAGTAATTGCATGAAAGATCAAACTACATTGCTGTCACTCTAATTGGTGCTCTGCCTTGTGATACCCTGGAGTCTTTGTTTCTGCACCATTTGATTTGTTCTTTCTGTGGTTTCATCAACTCCTGCTCTGCAAGTTGTTCTGTCCCTTGGAGGACAATGAATCAACTGCAGCGATGCCCTGCGTTTCTCAGGTGCATGACTTTGAAATAGTGGCCCTGCATATGCTTTACAGCCCCAGGGTTGTTCACAGTCTGGTTGGGTGTGTCAGTCATTCCCTCAAGTCCCCCTGACTCCTGCATCCAGCTCTTCACCCAGCAATGTCCCTGGGGCACAGGCCATCACAGAGCTGTTGCTCATGTAAGTCAACAGTGTTCAGTTGTAGAGGGAAAGAACATGTCACCTCACTGGTGCTCAAAATTCTCATATAGTTAATATAGGTGATTCTCTTTGAAAATGTTGGATAAGCAACTGGGACATCTAGAGAGCACATTAGGATCTGCCTGGCATTTCAGACCAGTCTGTTTGTGTGGGAAGTAAGCTGGACAATGTAATGAACTGTATAATGTTGAAATTTCTTTTCTTAGCAAAGGATGGGAAAAAAGCCATCAGCCACAGAGATGGCTAGTTACCTGAATAGCCGCTAAGAGCTCCATATTTACTCATTGTAACTGCTTTAACAGAAACTAAAAATGTCCACAGCAAATTTTGTTAATGCTATTAAACAGCTGGAGGGCAGAGGCAAGATGTTGCTAATCCACCCCTGGAGGTCAGCATCAACAGTTGCTCTCCATGGTCAGTTTTGTAACCAGATACCTACTGATCTCATTGAGATTATACTGGGTATGGCAGCTCTGGAGAAACCACATTTGTACTGCGCTAATAAAATAAATAGGGCCGATTTAGTCCCGACATGGAGACATGTTGACATACTGTGATCTTGAGCATAATATGAAAAGTCTAATCCCTGTATCCCTGCAGTGCCCAGTAAAGTCATCTCCAGTCCCCTGTTACATCCCAAGTACTTGCAACATAGCTATTTTCAAGAGGAAGTGGACAGTCCTTGAACTGATAATTTTATGAAAAGAAAGTGCTTGCTTCAAGGAGTTATAACCTTTTTTGGATGTGGTTTACAATGCACTGGAAAAATAAATAATCTCCACAAAATAAGAAGGTAGAACTGCTCAGTCATTATCCAGATTTCCTCCTTTCAGCATTCCTTTGTGTTTTACTTACTTTATTTTTCATGTTTTATAAGGATATTGTTGGAACTGGAAGAACCATGAAGGTTCTGCTTAATACTATAGGAAAATACAAACCAAAAATGATTAAAGTGGCAAGGTGAGTAAAGCAATCACAAAACTTAGTAATTAATTAGTCTAATCCAGCATATTTTCCAGTAAAGATTCCCATTCAGACATCCTGCTTTAATTTGATGCTGCAGTATCACAAGGGGAGCTGCACGGAGGAGCTGCCTGAGTCACTATGGGGAGGGTGAAGGGAAGGAGGGGAAATGCTTTTGTATTGTTCTGCCTTGGCGATGACCCTCCAGCCATTTCAAGACTGGCACTCATGGACTTGGGAGGGGAATACACCCACCTCTTCCCTGCAATCAGGATGTTGTCAGGAAGAGAAGCAGAACAAGAACAGGGAGTCACATGGCTCAGAAGATTTTTGATAAAGGGAATAGGTTTTATGCTTTGTATTCAGTTACATATCTAGGTTTAATTGGGGTTTATTTTATTTTTAATTACAGTTTGTTGGTGAAAAGAACATCTCAGCCTGATGGGTACAGACCAGATTGTAAGTGTTGAGAAAATCTCCACTTGACAGTAGAAGTTACCACTACTCTGTCACTTGCCTTTCATAACATTCCATGGACTGCTAGAAGCACCATAAAATACTGGTTGTCAATGGGTCTGTGGGATTCAATGGAAGGATTTGTGTAACTGTCATTTAGAAAGCCTACCCTACTTACATTTTCTGCAGAATACTAACTTCATTGGGAAATTTTAAGAGGGTTTAATTTTATCAGTGAAAGGTGAGGGTTTTATCTTCTGTCTCTCACAAATAATATCGACAAGAATATCCATTTCTTCTTTTTCCTTCCTCATTGCATCTCTCTGGAAGAGCTGCAGGATTCCATCTGAGCATGAAAGGTGTTTCATTGTGACTAAGTATTAACAAATTTTACCTTTTTTTATTCAGAAAAGCACTTCTAATTATTTTTTTAGAAGTATTGTTCAGAGGAAAATCAATTAAATCTCACCCCCAAAAAAGCAGAAGATAAATAGGGCTTTTTAAACTTCCTCCTGCTGCTCAGTTCACACCACGCCAGCACTACTTCGCTCTAAATTATTGGTCCTTATACTGTGTTATGATGAAGCTAAATGGAGCTATACCAAGTGATTGTCATTTTAGACTTATTTAGAATAAATGATGTAATAACAGGTATGTGGCTAAATATGAAAATAATAGATCCATCTAGAAGAGATCAACCAGTATTTGCTACTGAAGAAGGCTCTGGTCAGCTGAGCTGGGGAGGAGGGTAGAAGGAGAATAGGTAGGTGAGTACCAGGAGGCAGCATGAAGGGTTTTGATTTGGGATGTGGGAAAGAGGGAAACGTTATGAAGCAGAAGTTACTTAAACGTTGGGCATGGCCCTGAGGTTTTAACCCTTTAATCTGAACTATGACCCAAACATTTTTTTGTACAACTTTTTATACAATGGAGTGGTACTTTTAAGATTTAGAATTTAATCTAGTAAGTTAAGGCATATATTTGACTGGATTCACTAATGCTAAACAGATAACAGAGGTGATAAAATTACTTCATGAACAGTAGCTTTATATTTTTATGTATTAACTTGTAAAATGAAACAAGTTTTCTCCTTGTTTATTCACAGTGTGATGAATTTTATAAAACATCAGAGATCTCTTTTGTAAATCACTGACATTGCTGTATCATCTCCTCATTTGCCCAAATTTACAATTCCAAAGTGCTTATTACCCCCAATCTTAAACAACTGAATAAATTCCTTACCTGAATACCTGTAGAATTTTTTATGTGGACCTACTTTTGTGTCTGTAAGACTAGGTTTTTCTCTAGATATTTAGTGAACAATTTGGAAAAAGTCTAACTTGTTTTATAAAGTGCTGATATTGCACAGACCTTGACACTCAAAAAGATGTATGTTTGTGCTTAGCTTCAGGTATGTGAGTTGTATAATTCAGGTACACTGCATGCATTTACTTTGTTAAGTATGTGCTTGAATATTCATAAGGTTGGGGCTTTAAGAAGCATTTGACACATTTTGGTAGCATAAAATACAAGATAGATTTTGCTATTCTTAGCAGAAAATATATAAATCTCTGAAAGTTGCTTCTGATTTAATATTCTACATTTTTCCGTCATTACTGTGATACTGGATACTGTAGTCATCACACGTGTATACCAGTGGAGCTTCCAAATGCAAGTAGAATTTTCCAGCTCTGATTTTGGCTTCCTTCCACAATATGCCAGTGATAGTTTTACACAACTCTTCTCTCCTCTGACAATTCACATCCCTGTCACAAGTACTGGATGACTGGGAACTGGTTATGGGGCTACTGCTGACCTTGATATCTCAGATTCAAAGATGACATCGCCCCAACTGACTACATCTATGTAGAGTTTGCTTGTTGAGAACCACACATGAATTTAAGGGCTTATAACTGCCACTGATCTTGTATTGATGGTGTTCATTATTTGTCTCAATACAGATTACGGATTTGAAATTCCAGATTTATTTGTGGTAGGTTATGCCTTAGACTACAACGAGCACTTCAGAGATCTAAACGTAAGTTTCTTATTTAAGGAAAAAAAAATTAAAAAGTCACCAGTTTACTTTTCCTGTATTTATTCTCATAAATACCCGACAATTTTTCTCCTCCTTGGGGCCCTGAGGAGGTATGTCTTTTAAGTGGTTGGGATTTGGGATCCTTTCAGTGAGTGCAGAACTCCCTGCAAAACCTCAAATAATCCAGAGGATTCTTTGCTCAGCACTGTGAACAGATCCTTCCCCCTATGAGTTCCCTAAACTTATATTTTCTGTGACCCTAGGACTTCTCAAGTCCACCATTGCCAGCATGTCCAGAGACAGCAGCAAAAGCGAAACACAGCCACAAGTCACACAGGTTGAATGCTGTGTTGCATATCCCTTTTCTCAGAGAGGTGAGGGTGGAAAAAAGGTGCAAACCTTGCCTTTGCTTCTTGTGGTACTCCCAGGGGTGCACCGCAAAGCTGGGAATTCCAAGTGGGAAAACTTGCTGTAGCTAGAAAGTGAAAGCAGAATTCACTTCCAGATGTCTGGAAAGGAAAGAGTAATTGTAAGATCACTAGGTTGGCCAAGCCTAAGTATTTCTGAGCAATGAGTTAATAATGTACTCTACCACGCTTTTGCAATCTGTTCTGTTTTTCTTTTTTCAGCACATATGTGTTATCAATGATCATGGCAAAACAAAATACAGAGTCTGAAGCAGTAACATCCACAACTGAATATTTCTGTGAAGCAGAAATTTGACTACACTCCCTCAAGCATCTCCCAGAAGAGCAATTCGACTGACTTGTATGTCTTTCAACTCACTATAATAAGGGCTTTACTCTAGAGATACTGATAAGTATTTACAGTCTGAGAGCTCTTATCTAAAATACGAAGTGTAGGACTTTTACAGTTACTACCTTTATTAAGTATTAAAATTACCACATAAGATGCCTTTTGACTAATAACTTGTCTGCCTCAGGTCTCACTGTGAATGCATCTTTTCTTTGCTCAGTCCCTTGTTCTACTTATTAGAATTCATATACTTCACTGTGTTGCAAAAGATCATTCAAAAGTGCCATTCCGTGCATGAAGATATTTTTACAAGATTTCATTGACTTCATCCTCCCTTTAATATTGGTCAGATACGCTACTACCAAATTGAAAGCATTATTTTCATTTAATTCCGCAATTCAGAAGCTTCAGCAGAAGTTCTCTGTTGTGTTGCAGTTTATTACTCATTCTTCCAAATGAAGTTTAGTTCTCAGAATGAGCCGAATTAGAGTGCAGGTCAAAATGAACCTATGCAAGACACTGTTGATCCAAAATTGGAAGATACTGTGGTTCTGGTATGTCATGTAGCCATAGATCTAACCTGTTTAATGTGCTGAATTATAGTAAAGACAAACCAAGGCTAGGCAGGTTTGAATTTCTGCATGGTATCCCTTTCTTCTCTAGGACACAAACAAGTATAAAAATTAACAGTGGTCTCCTAAGCTTATATTCTTAACTTAAGCACAAAAGTTTAATGTTAGTCAGACAGTTACTCAGTTATGATTTGATTTTTGTAGCATGTCTAAGTTGAGACTTTTTGTAACCATCTGTTGTCTTCGAGAATACAGATCTGACAATGCTGAAGAAGACATATAGAAAAAAAAAAGAAAAAATTAATAGGACAACACAGAAAACCAGTAAATGCATGAGTGCTGTAGACTCTAGGTTCCTTTCTTTATACACTGTGTTTGAAGAAGTTTGTGAATTTACATGCTGTACTAATTGCAAAAATTTTAATTCTGTATTGAATATAAGTATTCTTAACAACTTCCCAAGGGAAACCAATGCAAAGTAAGTAGCTGTGTATTAGTAGCTTTGCTCTGAACTGTGAGAGGCAGATTGTTATAGCTGCAGATTCCTATAAACTAATAAAGAAACATCAAGAATACTTGTTACATTGCACAGTTGTTTGTTTTCCTGCTTCAGCATATTTCATACATCCCATAAAAGCTTTTAAAAAATATGCATTTACCTGGTAATGTAAACATACCATATGTATGTGTCCATTCTGTAGCTGATAAGCTATTGTTATTTGGATAAAAACCATGATGTTAAGGGAATGAAAAAGATCAAAGAACTATGGGGATTGCTAGAGAAATGCCTTAGCTCTCTCTTCTCCACTCATTTAACCTGTATTTTAAAAGAGTTCTGTTGAAATGCTTTCCCTCATAATAAACTTCTTTGGTTTTAGAGAATAGTGCATACCTCTGCAGACCCTGGAAGAAGCTGCTGAAGAATTTCATCCCTTTTTGTTTTATGAGAGTGTTAAAGCTTCTGACTGCTATGGATTTAGCAGTAATGACACTTTGCATAGACTGATGTGCTTAGGCTTAGGCTTAGTCCAAGACGTTCATTAGGTTATTTACTTTTTTTCCTTTTTTCTTAAAAAATCACAATCCAATTCACATTGCTACAATGATCAGCTTTCAGCAACAACAAAAATGTAGCGAGTTAATGTTAAATTAGTGTGAAAATATGAAGTACTGTAGATACATATAATTTAGACAATGTTAAAATTGTTTAATTGGAAGACTCAGATTATTTAAATCTATATGCTTAATAGAAAGGACCAGATTTCTAGAAAATATGAGAAGTGGAATATTTCTTCAAGTTCCATTTACTCCTGCCATCATATTTTTAACATTGTGAAAAAGCGCCATACAGATTTCACTAGAGAATTTGCATGTGGAATTATACTGTGAATAAGGGGGGTGTTCTCTTCATATTTGAATTTTGTACCTTTATGTATCTGAGCATCTCCGGATATCTCAGCTGCCATCCACGTTACTCTTACTTGAAGCACTTCCACCTGAAAAATTAGCTTACAATTACTTTAACTATTAGACTGCAAAATATCATTAGTGTAACTGAGAGAACAGGTAATCATGCATATATGACTGATTAATATTGGGCTTGGTCTCTTTGGTGTGCTCAGAGAATTTATTATCTTATGTTTTGGTAATAGTGTTGATTCTACTCCTTTAACTTGAAGGCCACTAAACATTTTTTTTCGGTTGTGGTTGCACTCTATGACCCACAAAGCTATGTTTGGGGTTTTTTAATCAGTTCAGCAACATCTGTTACTTAAGAGGAGATGATGTTCTTTAACATCCCTTATTTTCCTTGGACGTTGTGTTTATGGGCGGGCTTCCATTTTTATCTCAGTTTTTCTTCGTATGCACTTAACACCAGCATCTTTTCCCCACCAGCTGAATACAAATTAGCATGGACAGTAATTTTGTTTAAAGTGAAGTAAATACTTATCAGCCATCAGGTTTTAGACTTTATTCAGTCCCTTTGTGATTACATTTGGTCCAATTTCAAAATATCCAGAAGTGATTTTCTGGAGAGAAGGTCAAAGTAGGAAGAATAATTCCATGGTTAACTGAATATAAATTAGGATTTCATGTCGCAAACCATAGATATGGTCTGAATATCTAGTAATTTCTGCCTTAAAAATGGAGTTTATTTAGTCTAAAAGGTCTGTAATTAAGATATTTTTTGAATTGAATCAGCTGCTGCACTCTTCTAGTTAGAACTGAACAAAATAGAAAATAGTGTCTAGTTATTTGATTGCTTACTATTAGTGTTATATTCTTGACTGTGTTGTGTTAATCCTCAAAGTGTTACTAATAAATTTGTATAATGTAAAATTGCAACATTTGCCCCCAAAATACAATACTAACTATATGAGATATTCAGCTGCAGAACAGTTTCTAATCTGTGAAAGAGTCAAATCATCACAGTTTATACACAGTAAAACGCTTAACTTGGAGATATACTTATGTCATGAGTCATCATTATTGCTCTATGGCAAGAATAAGATTTATTTAAATACAAATATTGTGAATTCTAAATTTAAATATGTTTTTATACTGAAGAAGATAGATGCTGAATCAGCTTCTCTGCATATCTTGCATTTTCACTTTCTCAGATAACATAGCAGTGAAACCCCCTATGGTAATCAAGCTTGTTACACATGAAAACTGTAATTGATTCTAGCTACCTTGAAAACTTGAATTTTCAGTTTCAGTTAAAAATGAGAGTCTCGGAAGAACACCATTACAGGGTTGTGTAGCAAGAGACAGAGGGATTACTTGCCCTTTTGTAAAAACATCATATTTGGGGATGCTTTTTCCTTCTTTTACCTTTCTTAATGTTTTCCAAAACCTGTCATAGTCTAAATATAAAGATCTGAGATGAATGCAGGATCTCAGTGCACTGGGAAAGATATCTTAAATTCTTTTTCTCCTCAAATTAGAGGGAGAAATGTAGATATATAAATTACTGTAGGTGTGTGTTACCTCAGTTCAGTCTTCCAAAAGGTAGCTCTGGCTGTACTCTCCAGATGACTCAGGCGGCTGAGTCAGCCTCCTCCTGTGCTTGTCTTAGTGTCCCCATTTGAAACCTCATAGCTGAGAGAAGCAGGGTGTCAGGTGCTTTAACCATCCTCTCAAAAAATTGAAAATAAAGTGGAGGGAAAATAAAACTTGCATCCTAATTTCATTCACTTTTCACAATTACTTTTTTAATGTCACATGCCTTCCTCTGGGAAGGCAGCCATGTCCAGCTATCCCAGCACCTGAGCTGAAGTGTTTGTTCCACTAGGGAATGACTGCTATGCTTGCCAGGGATATTCAGAGCAGTGACAGCACCACAGCAACACTTAGCCAGCTAGAGAAGTTTGATCACAAGCCATAAACTATGCTGTGGGATTATTTTGTAATGTTAAAAGGATAACTATTTGTTAAGAAACAGCAGTATTATGCACTTCTAAATGATTAAAAGGGAAAGACATCCCAAATAAAAAAGGCAGTACCAACATACTGAGGAAAGGTTGTGCTTTATTTTGCAGAAAACACACAAAATTTTTTAGAAGGGAAAAAAGGAGACATCAGTTCTGGGTGAGGCTCCATAAGCCCTTTGAAGGCTGTCAGCTGTAGTTTGGATGCTTGTGCTGTTACGCAGAACTGGCTGACCCTGCCTTCCTTTCTGTCAATAAACCAGAGCTTGGTTTCTTTGTACCTTCACATGAACACATGCATATCCGCAGCTGAACTTTTCACTGCTGCCAGCAGTTGTTTTGGAACACCAAGGGGTTTCCAAATGCAGAAATTTAGACTCAATTAGTTAAATACTTGCTGTCAAGCCCTGTTCCTTCTGCTGCTGCGTGGAGCAATGAACTAGTGACAAAGTATTGGAGTCTGCAGTACAGCGATTTATGTCTAATACTAAGTTTTGGATACTGTTCAGAGGATGACCTTTAGTTTGTTTCAGGAGTGGCATGAAAGTTTTCCTATGTTTTTCCATAGCAGAAAGAGACAAAAATTACTTGTAGTACTGTAGTTCTAGAAGTCTGTCTTCAACCTACATGACTGGGGCTCTGATAATAGTAAGAAAGTCTTGTTTTTAATCATAACACAAAAATTCATTAAATTAACTTATTACTACATGTGTTCAAAAATCCACTGTTCCTACTATTTGTAGAGTTTTGTACAGTGCTGTTATCAGTGCTGTTAAGTCATGAGGTTACAGAAGGGACAGCTATTGCTGGAAGACATATGTTATGCCCTCATAGCTGTTGAATTTGCATAGAAAAACATTGGAATTTAGCTAAGATGTTTTGGAAGCAATGCCAGAAGACAGAGTTATCTTGAAGTGCCTTTTCTCAGCAATCTTCCATTTTTCTACACTTCTAGAAGTATTAATCTCTTTTCTTCAGATTTCTTATCTCCAGTTACACCCTGGTTTTATGCTCTATTCTATTACAATGTCTTTTAACCAAGTCCTTGCCTGTAGTTTTTAAGGACATTCTCAAATGCTTGTTGTTTACCAGGAAAGTTAAGCCCTTTTTCTGAAACATTTAAGAGCAGATTTTCAAAGGTGCTTATGCATCCAAGAAAATGTTATGGGATTTCACCTGCTTGGGCAGGTGCCTAGCTGTGTCCTTCAGTGACCATGTACCTTTGAAAATATGTTTCTTGCCTAATCTGGATAGACTGGGGAAATATGCAGTAACATAGAAAGAAACCAGGAGGATATCACACACAAAAAGTAGAGGCAAGTACAATTGTGTCATTCTTTGATGTGGGCATGAATATCTCTTTGTCTTTCTGAACCATGCAAGTGTTTAATTGATTTATTTATTTGGGTTTTCATGAGAATTATTGTAGTAGTTAGTGTTTCTGCTCTTTCTTAGGAAATTTGGAATTAAGTGAGAGTGCTCAAAATTTAGCTTTTGGAAATAATAACTCAGCATAAACATTAGCACAGAGAGACAGAAAACAGATCAGCTACAAAGAAATATTCAACAACAGTGGCAGAAGACTCAAGGAAAGTAAAAAATGAAGTGTCATAAAAAAACTTTAACTGTAGAGTATTGATTGGAATGGGTCCACCAGTGGGTGTACAGGCAAGATATTAAAATTGGTTAAATATGACCTGCTGAATGAGTGTGGAGATGGAAGCTTTCTGCTGAGAGCCAGTTTGGTCCTGGGCCCATTTGTGCCATATGGGAAAGAAAACCATAATAAACTGAAATTGTTTATCTTCCTTCAGAAGCATTTCACATAATAACATGATGCTATTAACTGCGTTCAAGCTTTTAACTACAAACACCCAACTGAAGCTTCCAGTGCTGTTTTGCCTAAGGTGTACGCAAGACAATCTCAGCCCTGTAAAGTCAATCTCAATCTCTCTGTCTTAAATTTAATCAAGTACTAGACATGTATGTTACTCCATCTGCATAGATCTCAGTATTGTCCCTCACAGCCTCTCTGTCTTATTTTCTGAGATTTTAAGGTCTTTATATCTCAAACTTTACCCGTATTCCTTACATCTTAATTTCTCCCAATTCCTTGTAGCCTGTTAACCAATTTACAGGCTAAGCAGTGCTGGGATAGGTGAAGGATGACCTGGAGACAGACATGGTTAAGTTTGCAACCCTAAGAGAAAACAAAACACACAAAGTGCTGAGACACTCTGCTGAGTGGCAGTCATTGGTCTTTCATGGGAGATTTTAAGAAAAGTAGCAAATATTTAACTTTAGAGGGGGGAAATTCTCTGGTTTGTATCCAGAAGTATCAGAGTGGAGGTGAGTGTCTTGTGAGGCATGGAGGGAGGATTTTGTGCCACCACCATTGTCCAGTGTGGTTTCGTTTGCTCCCAGAGCTTAGGCAGCAGCTGGGGCTGGAGGAGGAATCCAGCCATTGAGACACAAATCAGCACAACAAACATCCTCCTTTGCTGCAGCTTTTCTAGTTCCAGTACTCAGATAAACAGAAAAGGATTTTTCCCAGTCAGGCCTGGCACACTGTTGATCCTGACAGGCCTCAGCCATATCTCACAGCAGTTTAGCCAAAATATGCCTCAAAATATTTTAATATTTTCCCCACACAAGTCATAAGTTGGAGTCCAGAGCTAGCCAGTGTTTCCCTGATTATGGTCTGTTTATTTATAGAAAAAGAATCAAACATACAAACACATTTCCTATGCAGAAGGGAAGAAGGAAACCAAGGCACATCATGGCATTGCCTGCCCCAGGCAGATCTGAAGTCTTTGGTTGGGAACAGATTTACCAGGGTTATTTTCCATCCCCTAAACTGTGTTTAGACTGTCTCAACTTTAGCAGTCTCTGAGATATGTAAATTATTTTATGCAGAAGGACAACAGCATTTTGTGAAGCCCAAATAGGTTGTGAAAACTGTATGTAAACTACTCAAGAAGGAGTGCATGCTCTCTGTATTTGAATGGCACATTAACTCCACAGCATACAATCCTTGTTCCTACAGAGGAAAACAAACCAAGTGACCACCTCTGCTCACATATCCCGAGTTAAGCCCCTATGCAGTCTTAGCAAGATCGGAGTCACAGATTTTTCTTGGTATCGATGTATGCATGAAAATAGGATCATTTTCAATATGGGTATTATTCCAAACAGTCCTTTTGTCTCTTTTGATATAATGACATCAGCCTAAAATCAGGAATGGTTGTACTGTTGTTAACTACTAGAATGTAAATTTTGGGCACAAAATTTAATTCATCACTAAATATGGCAGAAAAGCAGCGGTGCAGTTTGAAGTAAGGCTCACCACAGGTTCATCCACCAATGTCCTCTGGAAGTCTCTGCTGTTGAGGTAAATCTTCATTACCTGAAGAGACAGGCACATCGCAGCTGTTCTCTGCCATCATTAGGCAGACTTTCCAAATTCATAATAATTTACAAGGCCCGTTTCTAGGAAAACAAAAAGAATAGAATATAAACTCTTGTTTATGAATCATAACAATCATCACAGAGCACAGCTGCTTTATTCTACTCTGTAGTTCACCTGCCCATGAATTCCAAGGCTTTCTCCCCTGAGGCTCCTCAAGACCAACCTGGCCTGCCTAAAGCCACAGTTTCATCCACAACCATTATCCTGACAGAGCAGGCAGAACTTTTGTGTCTTCCACCTTAATTTGCTAAGAGAAACCCTTTCCCAGCCAAAGCACTAAACTATGTAAAGTTATTATCAGTTATGTAGCACAGGAGTGGCCACAAAGTACTGGGTATCAGTACAGCCTATGGGGTAACAGGCTTGTGTTGAACTGGGATGGGGATAGTGGCGTTTTACCCTGCCATTTTTGGAAGGGCTGCGTTGGGAGAATGAGAAGGACAACCACAGTCTCTGGTTTATGCAGCAACCGGAGCACCTCATCAGAAGCACAGTGCTCCCTCAGGGCTCAGAGCCTCTGGTGGCAGCTCCCAATGTCAAATCCAGCACCCTGCTGAGGTCTTCTGGTATTTTCCAAGCTCAGCTCCCAGAGTTAGAGCATATGGGATCACAGTTTAAAACTGTAAAGGTGTAGGAGTTAGCTTTTCACCAAGAACAAGCTCTAAATAAAAAATGTCATCACACTACCTTTATAAACATCCCTGCCCTTATCCCGAGGGTTTGTGTTGCTCTCCCTGGCTGCCTTGGTTCAGCTTCTTTCCAGAACCAGTTTTTCTCACCCTCCACTGGCTCTCATTCTTGCCTGACACTGCTTCATAAATGTGTATTTTCTAGTTCAAAATTACCATTCCTGACCTACCACTCCCTTCCCATGGCTACGAAGCGAAATAATAGGGTGAGTGGGAAAAAGTTATTTTGAAAATCAAGAAAGTAGGTGATTTCCATGTTTAGGTTTAATCAAAATTATAGTATCAAGATATGTGAAACACTAAGGCATCAAGGCCTGGCTGATGTTCTTTGCTGCTGTTGAAAGAAGCTGCTGCCTTCAGACAGTTTTGATATACAGGGAAATGTAGTATCCCAGTAGGTAGTACTGTATTTATACAAAAACTGAGAGCTAACAGATAAAGATGTGCAAACTTGTAAATAATTATTAAGGAATTTAGAGTTTGGAGGGGCTCTGACTTTTTAAAAATTTTCCTCTTCCATAACACACTTTGCAAAAGTCCTTCGCCATCTTATTTTCAAAATCTTCTAATTAGTCATTCCAGGAAACAAACATTTATGGTTTATTCTTTTGTCTATAGGTTCATCTAAGGTGAAAAATCTTGGGAAATTGCCATCATTCTTCTGAGTTAACTCATACCAAATTTGGTCTAAAAGTTAGTTTTAAAATATGCAATTAAACATGTGTCACTATCTGTATTAATTGCTTTCTGAAAGATGAAAGGTAATTCTTATTTATCTATAATATTCCTATAATAATAGTTGCTAGTAGAAATATCAACATAGAAAAACAGCTCAAAATAAAAATCAGTTTTTTCTATCCCTGTTTTAATAAGTCTCAGCTAAAAAGTATTTTTCTACTTTTCATATTCTCAGTCATTTTCCAGAATTCTACCAGAACTTCTGTGTTCAGTGTTTTAAGTCAGTAAATTTAAGTCATAGAAATCCTGCTTCATTGCATATAGAGTGTGTTTCATTAGCTCTACTTTACTGACCTTAGAAATTCCAGTTAAGGGAACCCTCACAAGTCTGGTTTTAACTTAGGATGCTCACCTTCTCTCCTTCCAACAAGTATATTTCAAAGGTGGCAATGCAGATAGCTCATCCAAATTAACTTTCTTGTTGCCCTCCTTTGTTCTTTCCACAGCAGGTCAACGTGCCTTATTTCTTCCAATACATCTTGGGTGTGTTCATAGTGGATCACAGTGCTCCCATTTAAGTTCTGAATTACCTCAGTAACTACAAAATGGTTTTCTCTTGCTCCAGTGACTTTTTATGGCACAATAAGGCAGCCTTGAAGTGAGAATAACTGGCTCTATAGGAATATCCTTTATCATTCAACCCTTCAGGTCATGACAATAGCATAGAATATATGCTGGGCCTCATATGAGTTCCTGCTGCAGATTTTTGTGGCAATGCCAGAGATTGCTGGTCTGCTTTTCTCAGTGCATTGCAATCAGTAGCTATCTTGGCAGCCCCAGGTTTGCTTTCCCTCTCTGGACTGGGCAGACACTTGCACAAGCCTTACAGGCTGCTGAGACCCCCACCTCGCTCCCTGCCTTGGGACTTGTTCCACACACAGGCACAGTGTAATGCCGGATTACAGCCCAATGTCCTGGGCCTCTCCTGCTAGTTTTAATTATTTGCAACACCCGGAGAAACTTCTAGAAGCCCTGCTTCTGGATTTAGTCTGCTTCACCTGTGCACCAGCTTGCTCTTCTTTGTTTCTAAAGATCTGTCAGTCTTTTCAAAAACAAGAAATTTTTTCCTGACAAAGCCAGGTTCTTGGCACATTCTTTCAGCATTCCTTTGAACATCCAGTCAGCAAACAACAGCACAAACACTTGCCTGCCTGACCGTGATTTACAAGAGGTCAGTGTGATAGATGTTTAAACTAACCACAGGCTCAGTCTATGCCAGGCCATTCCATTCCAGCTTTCATGTCATGTTAATTGCAATTCTATTGCAATTAAAATCAAAAGCAACATCTGTATGCTTTCATCTCCCACCCAAATACCAGGTATTGCTGGAGGCCGGAGTCTACCCCTCTTCTCCTTTCTGGATATCCTCTTCATATTTTCAAATCAGTCTTGAAAAACATGGAAGCTCATCTAATTGAGTGGACAGCCAAGTGCAGTGACATCCAAGGGCAAAGTAGTGCCTTAGATAAGACTGTTACAGGTTGGCCCTTTGCAGATATGTCTGAGCTGGCTTTCACAGCATAAATGTGGGCAAGAACACAGACTTAGATTTTCTATTTCAAAAATTGAGAAGTTACAGGCCTGATTTTAGAGATATGCATATATATAGATTTTAGATATCTTTATATATTTTATATATATATATCTATGATTATAGAAAGCTATACATATTTTTGTGATTTTTATAAATGTATATACAGATATTTTTATATAGATAGATTTTAGATATGTATATAGACATATATATATATATATGTATATGATACTTTCAAGCTATTAGGGAGTGTGCCACAACAAATGAAACCAATGTTCTGTAGGGGCCGAGGTGTCCAGGCTTTTCATCCCCATCAGTGACACTGCACATGGCAAAGTGTCCTGTTCAGCAGCAGCACCCTGGGGGATGCCCCATCACAGCCCAGCCAGGTGTGCTGGGGTTTAGCTAATTGGCCCCTGGCCCAACAAATCAACTGCTATATCATCCTCTGCTTGCAGCACCTTGGCCTCTCCCTAAAACCACTGTCTTTTTCCACACTGCATTTCTTTTATTGTCTTCCTTTATCTTTTGTTGTACTTCTAGTTTTGCTTTGCCTTAATTTTGCTGGAACCAGCAGGTTTCTGCTGGGCTCCCAGACTGAAGATCTGCTGCACTTCCTTTCTGGTCTCGCAGGAGTGCTGCTGAAGCTTCTGGCAGAATTTCTTTCTTATAGCTTTTTTTTCCCCTCAGACTCTACTGAAATAGCTGTTTGCCTTTTCAGTAAGAGATGCTGCATTACTACCAGGAGCAGGTGGTTCTGGTTTCAGAAATTCCTGTCAGGAAACTGAAGCATGTGACATATTGTGAACCACAGATTCTTGCTGTCTGTCCTGACAGTTTCTCTTATCTTTCTAAGCTGAAGGCTGATCCTTAAAATGGATAAGTAAGTGATATTGCATACCACGCCACTACAGTCCAGCCAAATAATATCAAGACAAATGGCTTAGGTGGAGTCACTGCAAAATGCAGAATTAGAAAAGATCACTAGATGTTGGTCTAGACAAAACTTTTATATTTGTACTATTGCTTCCCAGATGAATTAAAAGTTACATAGCCTTACAGATCCTAAATCAGTTTAAAATCTCCTAACATCTTATAACCCCTGATTTATTTTCTTCTTCAGAAAGTTCAACCTGAGGTCCTATTTGCCATTTTGCAGCCTTTCTTTGCTGCTGCCTGAGAGCTGGAGTGCTGGTGACCCCAGCCAGGCACTTCAGCTTATTCCAGTCCAACTGAAAATGTACCACCTTAAACTGGGCAATCTGTCCAATGAGAAAGAATGCATAAGGGAAAAAGCAAAAAGTTACAGAGAAAATTAGTTTTAAAATATGTTTTACGGAAGGTTATCTATGGCAGGAGGGGATATTGGGTTTAAACTTCTAAAATTCAAAATCTGAATGTCTTACACATTTTAAAATATATCTCTGGGCTCTGATTGTCTCTGGCTAGGGTCTACTGTCTATTTGGCATTATCTGAACTGAGCTAGTTGAAAGGAGATTCTGCTGTCTCCAGACGAGTTCTTCCAGTTTCTATCACTAGTCCATCACATAACAACAATAACTTTACACTTAGCTCATGAAGATATGCCAGAGAATTTTCTTCCACACCTCGCTGCAGTCCAGATGGACTGGAAGGCAATGCAGTGTCCCAGGAACAGCCATGCCTGAGCCCATAACAACTTTTTGTCCTACTTAGTATCTGAATGTTCTTGTTTTCAGTCGTGTGCAAAGGACAAGAGCCTGGAGCTTGTGCACGTGCTGTTGGAGTGGCCCCTGATAATGTCAGTGCCACAGAGTTACAGTCATTATCCCAGACAAAAGTTATGTTCTCCTGCTGCCTCCTCAGTGCATTCACTGCAAAAGAGGAAAGCATATTTGCAGCTGCAAGGAGCAATCCTTTCCAAGGATACTTTAGTCTCTCCCCTTTAAAAAACCTGTCCTTGACTCCAGTTGTCTGTCCAGGTGCTCTCTCCTCCTTGCTGAGGGTCTGCTCCTTGAGCAGCATATCATTGCTCAGCGTTTTCGTCTTGATTTCTGACCTAACTCTTCCCTGGTTCGGCTTCTACCACATGCGATCTACTGAATCAGGGTACTTGGCTCATGATGTCCATAAAGTTCAGAACTGGAGGCGAGATGAGTCTTTCATTCTAATTTTAAACTGTCACTTTAAACATTTTAAACTATTATATGTAAAACTCAGGTATATTAAAGACAGAAGTGTGTGGGGGAAGGAGAAGGAATAGTGCATCTCTCTCAGCAGCTTCCTTATGATGAGGGCAAAGCAGGAACAGACTGTTCTATTAACACTGCATTTCAGACGGAGCTTCCAGAAAGCCCAGCTGTCTGCTGAGGGTCCCACAAAGCCTCTATTGATTTATTTTTAGCTAGTACAAGCTCCCTCCTCTGATCTGTCTCCTACTTTCAAGGGATTTGCTCAGGTTACTCTCCATTCTTTCATTTTGCTTCCACAATTCTATTTCAGCTTCCACATTTTAATCCTTCTTACAAGGTGTTAAGGGATCCTTACTCTCTTTTCAGCATTTTCTGCAAATTCAACTAATAGCTGTATTCAATCACCTCTTCGTCCCTCTCTGTACTTTGTACTCTGAAGGATCTCATCATAAATACCATTTTGGCAGCTTTCTCCATGCTTATGATTCACCAGCTTTTCTACTTCCTATTTGTCACATACAGATATTTTTGGTAATCTTTTAATGCCACTCCACTAAATACGTTTTTCTTGCAACTCTTGGGCTTCAGTGTCCTCTTATTATAGAAACCTGATTTTGGTTTCTCACATCCATTACTCCCACCTTGAATAACTTATGTTCCCATAGTTTTGATATGAGTAGGAAAGCGCTGATGGGTTTGTGTGAGGTCACCAGTCACTGTAACCTAAAAAAAAAAAGAGCAGGTCTCAGTGAGGTTTGGTGAATGGAAGTAGATTAAGTCTGGAAAACATCCTTTAAGACTAACTTGTACTATCCTTTACTCATATTTTGGTTTTGGTTTTGTTTTTTCTCTTCATTTGAGAAGGTGGACAATATATAATCAAGCCTACTCGATTTTTCTAAAGACAACTGTATCCAACTGTGAAGGTGTAAACACAAAAGAGAGGGGCTGAGTGCTTGGCACTGACCGACAGGGAATAACTGGGAGTAATGAGATTAAATGGAACAAAGGAAAACCACTGAAGGTTGAACATCAGGAAAATATCCTGGCTGTGTCTATCAGACCATGGACTAATTTCCCATGGGAAGAGGTGGAAACTCCATCTCTTGAGTCATTTAAAATTAGAACAGATAAATCACTAAAAACCAGAGGGCTGGGAACAACCCAATTGGAATTGGAAGGGGATGAACTGGATAGTTTTGAAAGATGTTTTTCGTCTCAGTTTCTCTTCACTGAAATTAAATAACAAGCCTTGTTTAGGGTCTGCTCTCGTGGGCTGACAAACCTGCAGCTGCACTGTGTTCTACTCATTATGGCCAGGTTGAAATGCTAATGTGACTCTGTCTCATCAGTTTTCCTTGCTGTGGCAACATCACAGCTAAAACCTGGCAGGGTGACCAGGGGAGTCCTGTACAGGCCCTCCTCCTTCCCAAATTACAGGCCTGATTGGGGACTGTGCTTGGATTTTTCTGCCAAAATCCTTTGTTTTCGATGGATTCCTTGTTATTTCCTATACCACATACCCTGCTGGGCTGAGCTCCCCTAGATGGCAGAGCTGGAGAAATTTACAATGCAAAATGCTTTACACAGCCCTGCTGGAACGGGGACTGCCACAGACAGCCCTCTAATTTCTTCAGAGCTACTGGCTAGAAACAGCTTCTGTTGCCATGGTTCACTTTTTGCCACATGTGAGAGATGGTCCAACTCCGTGTGCAGTTGATGCAGTAAGGCCTTGGCCCCAAAAGGATATTGTTTCTCATAAACGATTCAGGTTTCCAGTTCTCAAAAACAGCAGGGTAAAAAATTTGTTCATTTATGGTTGTGTCTTTAGCAAATCCACAAGGTCAAGTAACACTGACTTTTTGAAAAAAATCAGCTGTAATACAGCTGTGCAGATGCTTGGAAAAGCAGCAAAGGTGATGAGGCCAAGTTCAGAGAAGATACAAGTGATCTTCTTGTCCATTTACACTTTCACGCCTTCTGTTAGGTAACATGAGTGGTTATCCCGTCAGCAGTGTCAGTCCACACAGCACTGCTCTCAGTCCACACTCAGCTGTTCTTCCAACTAACTGAACTCTACTGCAATGCATTTTTTGGGTGGAAGTGCTGAGGAAAACTGAACACAAACTGGGTCACATTTTGAGGGTGTCTTTTGAAATTAGACACATAACTTCAAGTTTAAGGACCTGATTAAAAAAGTATTGGAGTTCTGTTATGTCCAGAACTGTCTTCATTTTCTGTGGTTTTCTGAAGAGGACAATAGGTCAGGGGCTTTTTGTGAGTGTTATTTCTTTTTCAGCTGAGCAGCTTCACATGAGATGCTGCATTTCTCAGTTAGTAAAAGACTTTTTTTTTAAACTATTGTTGGATTAACACAAGATGCCTGAGAGTTTCCTAGTTTACAAGCAGAAACAAGGAAAATATACTGACAGTGGCTGTAGTAGACCTATAGAGGGGGAAAACAGAATTACTTGGGAAGCAAGAAGATTGATCTGAACTATTTCATGAGTCTCCCTTTCTTACCTACCTGAGATTGTAAGTTTAGATAATAAAACACAATCTAAATCAAGACCTGTGAGTACAACATAACAAAAAAAAATTATCTGCATTGATAAGTGAACAGAATCAGGCTAACCTTCTTAGCTCTGAATTTGTATAGCTTTAGCATTTGTTCCAGAAGAATTTCTCATATGATTATTCTGTTTGTACCCCGTCTTTGATTGATCATTTCCTTGTTACTCACTCTATGTTATATTTTCCATTACTTTCATTTCTTTTTTTTACTGAGCTTTATCATTTCTATTTTACTCATCTTTGATTATCTCCAGCTTATTTCACATTTACTTTCCCAATTTTGTCAATTTTTGCTTCCTCCCCCTATCTGTCTTATCTTTATAATCAGTATGTATATTTTGTGATTTTCTACAGTGCAGCTTCACAGTATCAAATACTCATGTTGCAAAATTTCCCCTCGTATAAAGATCAACAATAAGTTAGCTGGAAGTCATCCGTATTTCATTATATTTGGCACTGAGAAGTGCAGCTTTTAAAGAGCCTCCACCCTACAGCTGCATCACATCATTGATCCATTTAAATGCACTAATCTAGCCAAAAAGCCAATGTTTCCCATTACAACCTGTCTCTAAGTGACATCTATGTGCTAGTTTAGGAATAGATCTTCATAACAGAACTACTTTGGAGGTAAACCAGGAAAAGATATTCTTCTGGTTCAGTGCTGAACACTTGCATGCTTTTGGCCTGAAATAAGTATGGAGCTGTGTACTTCCATCCAGTTATGTAGTGGGTAAAATAAACATTGTGAGAGTAGCTCACTGAATACAAATTCTGCAATTATGGGTTGTGTGTATGACCATTTAAGTGAATAGAAATTGGCTTCTACATTGGTAGGGATTTCTCCACATGAAAGGAAAATTATTAAAAACTCTGAAATTCACAAGGAACATTGAGGAGGAGATCTAACATGTGACTAATATCCCAAAGGCCCTCAGGTCTTTATAATAGTGATTATAACACTATGGCTTCATGAAAGAAGTAATGAGGCCTGATCTGCCCCCAGGCTAACGCAGAAGTGTGTGAGATGGCTTCTGAGTTAGTTTGACTTTGTTGACATAGTTATAATACTAGAAATCCTGCTAATCAAGGTGAAGTGTCTTAAAAAAAAAAAAAAAAAAGTGGGGTTTGCAGGTCCTGTGACAGAGGTGCATTTTGATATCTGCCTCATACAGAGATGAAAAAGGATTTCTTATAACAAAGGCAAATACACAGTATAACTATAGTATATTCATTATTTCAAATACGTTTATGTTGAAATAATGATCAATATCCTGTACAGATCTTCTTTCAGTGTGATGCTGCCTTCCTATACTTCCCAGGAGCCGGTGGACTGCAGTACCCACCCCTGGCATTGCTCTACTCCAACAGCTGTCACAGAAGAATGAGAGGGTTTTATAATGAGAGAGTGGGCAACGGTAATTTTGGTACTCAGGAACTCATAGGAGGCTGTTTCTTGACTCCAAAGGCAAGCAGATAAATGAGAATGTACAGTGAGAGATGCACAGGCTTCGGGCACTTTGCAGGAGCTGCTACCAGGCGATTGGCGGGGGCCGTACCCAGCTACTTATGTATTCTGGCACATTTAGAAATACTGTGATTTCTCCTGAAGGACCTTCTCGCTGCCAAATGCTTTTTGCATGTTCAATGGATGCCTGAGTCATAGATTCTACAGTGCTAACACTCACAAAACTAAGTTTATTTTTGATCTCCTTTCCAAAACTTCTTTTCTAATTCGTAACTGTAGTCAACAGCACGTTTGACCTCTGACATGCCTTCCCATATACTGAGCCTTAAGACAGACAAACGGCCCTGAGTTGTTAAAGCTATTAAAGCCCTGAATTGTGTTTGCTTTCTAAATTAGCATCCAGGCTGGGATAAATGTGGTAATGATTGGATAACAAGTTATTGTTTCATGCTGTTTGCTGGCAGCATCAGAAGAATAACCACAGTGGTCTCAGTTCAAGTCACACACGATTGAAAAGCAACCTGCTGTAGGGTGGCCTTCGTTCTCCATCCCAATTCCATGAAAAGTGCACATCTCCAATCACTGTCTTGTCCAGGTGAACAAGATAAGGATTTAATCACTTCTTGCTACAGAGTAGTTTAAAGAACATCTGTACAGAAAGTGTTTCTATGATGCTGACATACAGGTATACAGTGAATAAAAAATCCCCAGCCCGCATGAGAGTGTGTACTTTGAAAAGATTTGACTTCAGTTTTAATGCATTTGGCACATAGTTTGTGATGCTTCTTCACCTCAAGACAGGTCAGTTATACCATGTTCCAATATTTTATTTTTCTCTGGACTTACAAGTCAGTTGTGAAACAGATCTTCTAATAATTTCCTGTGGTAGGGGACACACTGCTCAATTCTTTATTACTATTGAACAGACCCAATTTCTATGTTAAAAAAAAAAAATTGCACATACTAGGTATATTGTTTCCAGGGTCACAACCATTCTTGGTATAGTTTGTGACAGCCAGACTGCTAAATTTTTTAACATGATGAATGAAACTAAACTGAAAATCAATACTTTGTTTTACAGAAGCTTCAAAATACAAGGCCTGGTACCTTGCTCAGAGTAAAAAAAAATCTTTCTTACTAACGACAAACCTCTAGTAATACAGATCCTGCAACGCAGTCACACTGTTGCTCTCACCCCAGAAAATGGCATGACAATTTATAAAGTTAAAGAATTAGAAAATAACTAATTAACATAATTGAAATGTCTCAGTTAATATACTTGGTTAACAGCAATGTTACCAAGAGAAAATTCCCCCTACACGCTTGGATGAAAGCCTTGCTGTTACCTCATGTCATATTTAGTTCTTAATATAGAAATAATTGATACTTTTATATGTATAGTTATACAGAGCAGAATTGCGCAGCTGTCCCTGGCTAGCCATCAAAGGGATGTGTTTTATATACAAGAATAAATTGTTACTTTTTCCACAGTTCTCCCAATATGAGGGTGGACAAAAAGAAAGTGGGCTAATATATCATTGCAGTTGCAGTAGTCTGGGCTTTCCCTGAGGTCACTGGAGAGAAATAAGAACCCTGGAGAGGTTGACGCAAGCCATCTTATGCATGGTATGAATGTGTCCGGCCAGCTTCTTTGTCTCTTCATTGACTATTGAGGGAGCATAGCAGATTAGCTCAGATCAAATGAATAATTTATAGGTGGGTAAAATCAGGTGTCATGAATACCATCCTCAGTGTCTAGTGCATTTGGAGAGCACAAGGCAAGCAGAAATCTTCCCTTGTTGCAGGATATAAAGGGGTTGTGTTATTAAGCTCCCTGTTTGCCCAGATTTGTAAGGATTTGCGTGCTCCTGGAATGAACAGTAGTGGCTGTGCAGGAACACATGTACCTGCAACAAGAGTCCCTCATTCTTATTTTCACACTGAGCTAAACTGAAGGTGAATAACGCATTCATATTTTTTTGACGGAGAGTACCCAGTACATGCTTTGATAATCCATTAATGTTTTCAATATTTCAGCAGTGCTCCTGCTCTGAATTGGAATCAAAAGAAGTCATTTCATTACAAAGAAGAGAGTATGAGATCCATTTAATTAAAGCGTTTCCAGCCAATATGCTAAGGAACATTTAGATTCTGCAGGTATCTTATGTATAATCGATGGAAATTGCATGAGCAGAAACTGGAAAGGCTCGGAGGAAGCCAATGTAAAATGAGCAAATGCTACAATAGACGAGACCCCAGATTACAAGGCTCTGGCATTTATTAGAAAAGAACCAAAATATTTGACTACTAAGTGGGCCCCCCTGTCTGTTGAAGAGTGGCAGGTGAGCGCTGACATGGTCATGCACCAAGTGATGGATGGGACAGGAATAAGGTGCTCCAGCAATGCTTCTGCAGAGGATGCTGCAATGAGCAGGATCATTGACCAGCACAATCCCATCACTCAGAAGCACCAGTCTCCCTATAGCTGGCATCTCCTCCAGCTGGGTCTGTTGTTTCTATACCCTCTCTCAATGCAAAGCAGCATGAAAAGGAGAAGGGTGTGGGCAGTATTGCATTAGTCCAGCAGTCTGTGAAATAACCATTTAGTTTCAGATGCAGCTAAATCAGGGAGCTGTTTGAGGTAGCCGTCTTCAGGTGGCACTAACATGGACCATCCTTTCCCAGTGACCCAAGCAAGTGTCCCAGTGCCTCACTCTCTGCTCTCATCTTTGTTCTTGTAAGAACAATATTGTCGTGAGAAAGAAGAGCATAATCCTCTGAGCTGGAGTCAGAAGACACATCTTGCAGGAGGAAAAGCCAAAAGATGACTGCTGCAGTGTTTCCACATGGTTCACCCCCTTCACTAAAGCAGCGAACTATTGGAAGGGACTTGAGCTCTGCACAGATGTTATTTACCTCTATTTTGAAATGCAGAAAGTTGCAGTAATCAGTTTATTTTTCTTTAACTCTTTTGTGCTTTGGAAGTATCACACAGTTCAAAAGGCAATATAACCAATTTTTAAGAAAATTATTGAGCTGCCAGTGTTTTAACAACTGTTGCTTTATAAAAGAAAGCAATAAATAAGGAAAAGCAAATTAAATAAACACAGAAGCTATGAGCAGCACAAAAAAGTTTTAGTGAATAGAGAAGTTTGACAAACGACGACTGCTGCAAATCTTTGCTTTTTCTCTGGCTTTCATCAGGATTTCTCTAACACTACGAGGATGTCTCCAAAAGAGCAGCCTGACACATTGCAAATGGAATAGAACCTGTTGCTCCTGCAGCTGGTCCCACAGGGGATGAGAAGAGCAAACAGGAATATGTCATATCAAGGAGGAGGGGTTTCCCTTTGGATGTTTTTTTTATATTAATCAGATCAAGTAACTCAGGCTAATTACCTTTATAAAGTTGTAAAATACTTGTGGCCCTCACTTCAGGTAGTCACACAGTCCTGAAATCTAACAGTCCATCCTCACCTGATCAAAAAGAAAGACCATTCTTAATATACCAAAAATATTAATCCCTGACCCTAGATATCAGGGAAAAATGCTTTGCATTACTGTGCTCAGAGTTTGTTTTGTATTTTGCTTATGCCCTAAGGACCGCTTTGAGAATTCAATTAACTTGGACTGCTTTCCCTTGCCTCCCTTGCAACTCTTTGGTCTAATCCTGCAAATGACCTTTGTGTGGACATACTTTGCATCCACATGGAGCCATTTGGAGTCTGGCACATGTGAAACAGCACAATACTGCAGTGAAGAGTTCAAGTATATCTAATGAGTTAAAATATTTGGCTGCTGCTTTTTTCTGGGAAAGCAGTTCTGAAACTAACATCTGAGGGTGTCTCAGCAGAAGACTGGGCTGAAAATATGCTGCAAACGTGGCTTTGTTCCTTAGCTCATTACTTTCATTTTGACTTCTCCCAGCATTGTGTTATCACTGATCAGATTTCTGGATTGATTTTTCACTAGATTTGAAGCTCTAAGTCCATTGTCAAACAGGGACAAACTGGTGGAGGGTGCTGATGATTAATTTAGTCACACTAGAAACGTTATATTTAATATTTTCTTTAGTCAGTTCAAAAGCACATTTCTTCTTTCCATACTACAGTTTGCATAGGCAGTCAACACAGCCTGTTTACAGAAAATTAATGAGCTTTCTGTTCATTAGTTGCAATAATTTACATGGCTGGATTCCTATTTTGTTTTTTTTCTGTAAAGGCAGATGAGTTACTTGGAACCTGAACATAATTCTGGGTGTCCCTAATTCCCACAGTTGTCTGTGTTGGTCCCTAAAGCCAGAGCAGAATGAGTCATTAGATAGTTTCTCTAACTCCAAGCACCCAGCATCTTCTGTAGCATTTGTTCAAAGGGTTTTTAAAACACTGAAAGAGAATGAATCCTGTATTTTCTTCTTCTTGAAAGCAGCATTCATATACAATCCTTTCTCTGGAAGGAGGATGTAGCTTGCTGAGGAATTTATAATACTTCTTTCAGGAAACTAGTAGAAGTTTAGTTCTGTTAAAATACCAAAGATATTCCTAATCCAGTCTCTTCTGGAAAATTTATACCATACAGACATAAATACAATCCAGCTTGCCTCACATGTTTGGTTTTTGGTTCGGTTTTTTGTTTGTTTTAGTTTTTCCTTTTTTGTGGGGATCATGCTTCCCTGGATGCTGTCTCCCTATTTTCCATCTCACTTATTAAAAGATCCAGCAGAAAGATGGGTGGTGGGAAAGCAGTGAGGAAACAAACCAACCAACAATCCTCCGACCAACCAACCAACCAACCAAAAAAAAACAAAACCACCCACCTCAGTGTAATATCACTTTCAGAGCCTAGTCCCCATTAATAGTAATCAGCTTACAGGTTTAGACACCTTTTGGCCTTTGGATGACTCCTGCTTCCTAAAGAACATCTCTAGTGTCTCTTCAGTGAAAAGAGAGCTGAGCAGCAGTCAGTTGGCATAAGTAGCAGCACATGAAGTCAGGTTTAGAAGCCAGTAAAAGCTGGCAGCGAGGTTCTGATGAGCTCAAAGTGAAATAAAAGCTCTTTGGACAGAGTAGGTAAAATGTGAGAGCAGCAACTGACACCCTGCCTTTGGGTGGGGCACATCATTTTTGGAAGGAGGCAGGGTTTGAATGAAATCAACATATTCATGTGATACGTCTAAATTTTACTCCTGAGCTTTTCCTCAGTGCCTGAAAGCTGCCTTGATCCAGCCCAGCTCTAGAGGAAGATCTGTTCCATGGCAGAGCTCAGGAGAAAGCTGCCACACTTCATCCATCTAGAGGGAAGCTGTGGATAGTCAGGAAAAAATGAGAAGGGTAGCCTGAATTTTGGAGATGGCTGTTAGCACCTCTGTGCTACTAAAACAAGGCTTCACTAATCAGTGTATCAAGCTGCTCATTATGTGATAAAGCAACGAGAGAGTGATAACACTGTTGTCAATTCATCACCGGCTACTTCCACCTAAATTGTCAGTTCAGTAGTTAAACTAAACATTTTACAAAATTGGGCTGATTTATTACCTTGCAGCCAGAAGCACAGGACCAAACACAGAGCTGTTATTTCAGTAGAGGAGCTAAGGTAACTCACATTGTCATTTCACTTTTAACCGCCATTCGAGCACTTAAACCTTTCCTGTCATGGCCAGTTTTAAATAGGTTGGATATTTATTGTGTTGAACTATTTTAAACTGTGTGTGTGTGGGAGGGGAGGCTTTCTGAAGGAAAATGCTGCACATGTAATAGTCCCTGCTGGCTTTCTAAAACAAGTTAACATTGTTTGATCTAAAGTGAATAAACCCTCAGCAGAACTGAGGCCGATGACTTTATCTGTTAGATGCTGGCTCCTCTAATTTAAAACAAATGAAAGAATGTAGATAGCTGAAGTGAATGCAGAAAAAGATTGATTTTTTTTTCCCCCGACCTTTAAAAAATTAGGAAATCCTCCGTAAACAGGCACAGCATCTTCAGAAACATTGTCATTGTTGTTATTCCACAGTGACAGTTTCCAACAGCAAAGCATGAAAAACAAGTTTTGCTTTGCTCATGGTTTCAGAGTGTGTCAGTAGATTTTCATTGCTAGGAACCCAAGTATTAAGTGAGTTCTTCTGGGTTACTCCTAACCATAATCTTGCTTGCTCAAATTTTATACTGCAGCCCATTCTCCTGGGCTCACTGAATTGTACATGAAATTGGTTTTGTCCCTGGCTGGATGATAGTAAATTCCTGAAGGCTTGAACAACTTTGTATATAGAGCACTAAGTTTGCAGTCTGAGCTGAAATACTAATACTGCAAACCCACCAAAATGTATCCAACTCCAGACTCAGAATAGCAGGGATGATTAGTGTTAACAGCTGAGGCTTACTGCTATAAAAGCTGTGCCAGCCTGCCTTGATGCACATTGATAGCTTCACACAAATACCTCTGGGTCCAGCTCAGGAAGACTGGCAATGGATCAGGGATGCTGGCCAGGAGGAACAGTCATCTTGTCCACTCCTGGCTTCTCTTTGTGCTTTGGACATTGTTACTCTGTCCACATCTGGAGCAGCATCCTGACAGACACAGATCTGCTTTACACCTCAGCTTTTTATCTGAGAAGACTACACTGAAGAGAATAAGACACATCATCTGAGACACTGGTTTTCATAGCATAGGTAGTTGGTTCCCAAAAGTAGACAATAGCCAGAAGCCAAATGGCTTCTTCCTCCCTAGAGTGCAGCAGGATAAGAACTAGATGCCCAGACTTCCACCCAAGCTGCAATGCTAATCTTTGTTGGCACCCCAGGCAGTGATTTTCCCTGAGAGTATTCCTGCAGAATACTGTATGTGCTTAAAATGGTGTTACTTCTGGGAAGAATTGCCTAACACCCTGTGACTGATGGAGACGACTGACTGAAGCTTCAGGATGTCAAAATCCTCTCTTACTATGGACCCAGTGATAGGCCTTGCTGCAATTCTCTTTGGCAGTGTTCTGGAGCACTTTAAAAGCATCAGTATCTGGGGCCAAGTGAGGTAGGTGTGATCTCCTGTGAAGAGAAGACTGAAATAAAAGAAAGGAGACACATTTGTCAGAGATCAGTGTAAAAAGGGAGCCAAGAGGTAGGCAAGGCAGCAATGACATTTATTTGTGTTGCCTGAGTGTAGGTGATAGGAACATCCATAGAGTGAAAGGGGAATATTATGCTACTCTTACCAAGGAAACAGCCATCACTACTGATGTCTAGGATGAATACTGTTCTAGTGCTGGACAGGAAACAGATGCCTGTATCATGACTGAATCACAGGAATTTTGATGCAGAAATCTGTAAAGCAAATGCAGTTGCAGACAATGGTCACATTACTGTGCAGCTCTAGTAATGATTTCATGGCTTTTACATGTCTAGGAGGGACTGACTACTATCTGCAGTATCTTGGAAATACTAATGAATGAAAAATGTGTAATCCACTCCTCAAAGTCCCATTCTGGAGAGAATCTAATGAATCATTCTCTGGCAGGGCACCTGTCAGGATCCTTGGGGAGTGGGAACTCTGTTAGGCTGATGCCAGTGGTGAAAAGCCAGTAGCCGGGCACACCGTGGTGCTTGCAAACACTACCTGGGAGGCAGTAGTATTTCATATGTCCAAAACAAAGAACATAGCACAGGTGTCCAGGTTAAGCCTGAACCTCTCAAAGCAGGCGCTGATCGTGAGACTAAAGCCACTGGTGACTATAGCAGAAAGTCTTAGCAGAATGAGCATTACCTCAGCAGCTCCTACAAGGGACAATTTCTGAAGGCAAACATCAGTGCAAACATCTACTTGCCCTAGGTATATCTCCTCCCACTCACTCTTCCTTTCATCCCTAAACTCAGGCCCTGTTAGACTTGGACCTTTTCCTACTTAACTTTTCAGACTTCTCCTTAGGAGAGAAGTCCTTATCCCAGCACAAAATACCCAAGATTTACTGCTATCTCCTACTGCTGCCTATCTAATCTGTTTTACTGAGGTACTCCACACTAATCTAATCTAAAGAGTCCTGTAAAAAACCTGCTCTTGCTTTAAGTTCCTTTTCTCTCCACTCCTGTTGTTGTGTAACCCAAAGGCTGGGCATTGGGACTGGCTATGGTTGAGCCTCTTCAGTGCCTATGGCACCTCAGGTCTGACGTATCGTGGTGGGCTGCAGGTGATGAGAAACGAGAGAGCCTTCAGGATGGCAAGGACAACAGAACTGCTTGGCAAGTGAGGTGCTTCACCTGGGTGCAGGTTACATGTCTGCACACTTGTGCATGTGAGAGAAAGACAAGCCCCTGTGTCCTGCGAGAAGCAGGTGCTATGAACCATCTAGAAAGGAAGCAGGTACCTAAAACATATTTAGTGTAATGAAATTCAGTCCTCCAGTCTACCTGGCCAAGTGAATTTTGATGTCCACAAATTAGCCTCTAGAGTATCTACATTCTCAGCACATCAACACATTCATTCAGCAAATGATAGTTAAAGAAGATAGAGCCCAATAATGTGCCACCACTAACCAGGCAGAATGGGCAGAACAGAACAACTGAGCTCACCTTAGCTCCTGGACTGCAGGACAGCCTTAACTCTGCTTACCTTGGCAATTTAAATTAGCTGCTAGACTTTGCACTGAAGTGGCTGAGATGCACTCAAAGATGTCTGCAGCAGCTCTCCTGTGGGAAGGGGGGGATGATACTCTTTAGCAAGGAGTGATAATAAACAGTAGGACGGTGCTAACACTTTAAGCTCCTGCAGCTGCCTGCTAAGTGAATATGTGTCAACACCTTCAGACTGGAAGGCGAGGAAGTCAAATTATTGCTTTCAGTTACCCTATTTCTGCTTTTGCAACCTCTTTTATTGAATCACTTTCAAGGATGATTAAGGGACTCAAAGGTTTGCTTGTGTTATGAATCCAAGATACTGAGCACATTTCCGAAAGTTTGTGTCTTTCTTTAAGCTTTTATTGTAACTATGACACCATATTTACAATGAAAAAGTAGACCAAGATAGTCTTATACAGGAAAGTCCTAAGAACACTCCAGTGTCTTGAACAAAAACATCTGCCACTAAAAAAACAGAATACTGTAAATTGAGGAAGAAAACTAAATACACAGTTTAACAAAGTTTTGCGTAGCCTGAATTTTCTTGTGATAATTACATAAATATAAACTTTTCAGAGTCAATAATGAGATCTAGTCCCTCAACCTAGCAATGAAGTAATATGTGATTCTAGGATCAAATTTTCCTCTATGATATTTTCATTCCCCTGTTAAAGTTCAAAAGCTAAAGCTAGAGAAATTGATTGGCAATGTAAAAAAAGTAAAACTGGAAAATTTGTCACTGTATTGATGTAGCTATGCTGTTATAGAGACTTCTTAGATCCTATACACAGAGTCCACTTGTAGTTTAATCTCTCCAAGACATTTTGTAAATCTGACAACATTCTGTTTGGGTATTAGTTGTGATACTAATTTAGATTTGGAGTCAGTATTGTGGCTCCTATAGAAAAAAATATTATTATGAATATATGAACTGATTTTATATACATCATGGGTTCTTGATGGTGTTCTGCAGATTGGCATGATGACTCCAGTGCAGAGAACAGTACACAGCCAAGCACACAGCTACACTTCTTGGTTCTGTTTGATAACAGAGACTCAACAGAAGTGCCCCCAACTGTTCCCTTTCTCCACCCTTCAAAAATCTCAAGTGATTTTAATTCTGGTCTTTTCAACTTCTTGACAATCATTGTGCAAACTGTATTATAACAGTTTTTTCTAGGTCTGGATGGCAAATAAATCTTTAAACGCTGTAGGACAGTGAGAAATGATTGGGCAGCTGGGCAGAACCCTCCTGTAGATTGCCAGCTGGACAGCAGTATGCTTATTCAAAATATGTGTATGTAATCTCTGGTGCAGGTCAGGTTCAGCCACAAAGTAATCTTTAACATCAGAAATTTATGAGGAACTCAAATTCAGAAACTACCACACATTTTTAACTTTATATACACCTAATGAAACCCACAGTAATGCACAGTATTGTAGGCAAGTACCTGAATCAGTGTGACAGGCTGTGAGTGGTAACACCCTTTTAAACTTAGCAGATGTGGCCTTGGCTGACAATAAGCAGCATGTGAGCCTTGAGACTTTTCCTCCAGCTACTGGAAATAAGCTCTTTCCTCAGTTCTCTGGATACCAGTATTCATGCCTGCTGATGATGCAAGTTGCTGATGGATAACCAGGACAGTCACCTCTTTTCAGAAACTGCGATCTCATGGTCAAGGGTAGCACAGTAAAAAAACCACAACCCAAAACATTACTATTGTTTTCAGAACACAAACTAGACACAACCTTTTGTTTCACTCCAGACCTTTACCAATTCTTACAAATGCTTTATTTTTCTTTGTTCCCTTTCACAGAGACCTTACTTTTCCAGCCTCTACGCTGGAAAACACGATTCTAAAAGCCGAAAAGCAATTAAAAAGAACACACTCCGATGCTGATAAAGTACAGAAAATGTTTGCATTTACCGCCTTCGCGACTACAACAAAACCAAGTTCCACCCCCGCTACTCGCCCAGGGGCGGCCCAGGACTTCGGCCGCGACCGTCCAGCGACAGTCGAGAGGCAGTCGCGGTCCCGGTCCGACCGAAGCCAGGTGCAGGTGGAGCTGGCGGCAGAAGCACCAAATCCTGCATTAGGGCGGAAAGTCTGAGATCGTTGCTTTGTGATCACCCTCGAAAACGCCCAGGGAAGGAGCAGCAAACGCCGCCGCCCCAGGCCGTGGCGGCGGGCGGGGGCCGGCGGGGCTCTGCGCTCCCGGCCGCAGGGCGGGTGCCCTGGACGGCAGCCGGGAGCCAATTCCTGCCCTCGCGGTGTCGTCTAAGAAGGTGGGTGGATTTTTGGAGGGAAGAGAAACCGCCAGCCGGGAGGCAGGGGAAGGGGACATGCTCCCCATCGGCAGAGGCAGCGGGAGCCGCCAGCGCCGAAAATACCGCGGCGGGGGAAGGAGCAAGAGCCCCACAGATCGCCGAGTAAGAGAGGCCGGCTGGAGGGCCGTGAAGCCGCGCCGCCGCCCTTCGCGGGGTCGCGCTGCTGGCCCGGCGGGCTGGGGGCGATGGTCATCCCGGCTCTTGTCAGGGCGGCGGCCGCTGACGGCGCCAGGTCCTGCCCGAGGATGGGCTGTAATGGGACGGGGCAGAACGGGAGCCGTGCGAGGGCCCCGGGAGCGATCGCGGTGAGCGGCACGGGGGAGGCGGCACAGCCGCGCACAGCCCCGCGCCTTCGTGAGGGTGCTGGCTGGAATGCCCCGCCGCTGCCCCCTTATCGACGCCGGGCCGGTGCCCAGGTAGCCTGGGGAGCCCTGGGAGGAGCTCGGGGGCGTGGGGTGGGGCGCAGCTGGCGCGTAGCAATGGCCCCAGCGCCGAGACGCCCTAATTGCCGCCGGCGGGGCCGCAGCAGCCGTAGGCTGCGGCTGTCGAACCGAAGCGACGTCTGTGCGGGGGGAGGCCCGAGGGAGGGGCGCGGGCGGGGCGTGGGGCGCGGTGGTCTGATCGCGAACGGCTCTGGCTACGTAGACGGGGGGAGGGAGCCGCCTGCAAGCGGGGCAGACCCGCGTAAGAGACAAAAGCCCGGCACAGCGTAGCTACTGTTGGAGGGGTCTTTTGTTGCCTTTTCTTCATCGGGGCTTGTGCGCTCTCCCTGCCGCCCCCCACCCCGGCACACTGCTGGAACCAGCCGGGGCGGGAATCGTTAGCAGGCGGCGGCTTCCGCCCGGCCCGGAGAGCAAGCGGCCCCTCGGCCCCTGGTCCCGTTCTCCTCCTCCACCAGTTGATCAAAGTTCGGCTGGGCCGAGGCAGGGAGCGGCCCTACCGGCCCCGCCGGCCGGGGCTGCCCGGACAACACTGCTCCGTCCGCGCTCCCTCCGGCGGCGTGCAGCGAAGTAGGAGGGAGCGGACACCTCCCGCCTCTCCCCGATTGCCCTCTCCCCCCCGCGGCTGGGGCTCTGGATAGGAGGAGCCGGAGGAAGAGGAAGATGACGAGTGGGTGCAATTAGCCTAACAAGGGACGGGTGGTGGAGGCGGCAGCGGCCCCGCGCCGAGGACTGACACATCTGCTCTCTCTCCTCCTCTAGCCATGAAGGCAGAAGCCGGGGAGCATAGCTGAAGCCTAGGGTCATTCCGGTGCTCTTCCCTATGG
>VZRN01006843.1:623699-680383 GCA_013397935.1 Dasyornis broadbenti | reverse complement strand
CCTCCCACTCTTCCTGCCCGCCCGCCCCGGAGTTGCTGGGAGTTGGACGCTGGGAGTGGTGCGGCTCCCCGGCAGCAGAGGGGAGGCAGCCGCCCGGTCGAGTGCTCGCCGCGCACTCGGAGACTGCTTCAGGGCCAGGAGGCGGCGGCGCCTCCGGTGCCTCACGGGCCGGGCGGCGGCTCCGTTTACTGCCCCGCGGAGCCGCCGCCGCCCTCGCCCTCGGGATGGAGGTTTCCCCGGGGCCGCCCTTTGGGCCCCTCGCACCCCCCGGCCCCTCGGGCAGAGCGTGGCGTGTCGCTCTCACGCCCAACCTGCCCGTCCTAGAAGGACGGGAGCACTTCGCTGGGCGCTCAGGGGTACGGCTTCGTCCCTGTCGCGTTTCTACCGTGGTGATTTTAGTAGAAATAAGGGTCTGGCCTCTGTCTACTTGTATCCAGTGCTTGCCACTCTCCTCTGTATCCGCAGCAGCTTGTATTAAGGGTATTTCTATCCATAGCATTTGCTGCTGGAACGATCCTCTGTGTGTTTAGTTCAGAAACTTCATAGCATGCCCTATGGTGGCACCATTGCATGTTTTGACTTGCAAGACAAAGTTTTTTAACACAGAACCGTGTCTGATCCTTCCTTCTGTGCTTCCTATTAATAGTAATAAATGTCTCTGAAACAGCTATTCGCTGCAGATTCAAGAAAATACATATAACAGCTTTAGTAGGCTTGTTTTAAGATTTGTCTTAAACTTTATTTACAAAGACAAACCTCATTTTGTATTTTTCAAAGTTAGAGTATGTTGTGCTGAAGAAAAAGCTGATTTAAATTTGCATGGGGGTGTGAAATATATGCTCTTTATGTAGATATTTCCCCTTTTGTTTGCTGAAATTGAAATAAAATTGAGTGATTTTTAAACATACAGAACTTTAATTTAAAAGTGTGGGTAGTTTTTGGGTTGGTTGCGGTTTTTTGTTTTGGTGGGTTGTTTTTTTTTTTTTTTTTTTTTTTTGTTGTTTGTTTGGTTTTTTTCCCATAAGAAACTGAGTTTTAGTTTACTGGTATCTTGAATTCACCCTTGCCTTGTGGCACATATGGTATTGTAGGATTTTCCTTTCTGCTATCACCTCAATTAAGAGATTCACAAAGTCTGTTAAAGCTAGGTGGGTTAGGTGAGGATAAAATCGGAGTCTTAAGTAAAAGCACAGATAATGTTAAGACGTTGTGATAAAATGTAGCTGAAAAATAGTGCCTTGTTTGGAGAACCTGTTCTTCAGTACTGTTCAGATAGTGTGGGAAGAAGGAGAAAACCACATGTCTATGGGTAAAAATGAATATCTGCTTTTTAATTCTGCCACAGTAAAATTTCTGGTCCTTGCCATAATCTACCTCTCCCTGTGGTGGTAAGCCCTAACAAGGCCTGTGGCACTTCTGGAGCTCATGATGTTAAAGCTGTCTAATTGGGGCTACTAGTAGACGTGGAATTGCAAAATGGATTGCTCTGCCTGTTGTTTTGCCAGGTACTTACATGTCGGAGTTAAAATGTAACTGCTAGAAAACATGCGCTCAGACTGGTGATTGCCTTAATCACGGCAGGCCTGATGTAATCTTTGCTTGAACTTAGACAGCCCTGGTGAATGTCTGATCAAGGTTGCAATGTGTTCTCAGTTGCCTTTGCATAATATTGCTGCGTGTCTTAAAGTTTAGTTTATTTTCTTACAACTTTATTTTCGTAGATTTGTGTAAAATGCCAAGAGAGTTAGGATTTGTGGCTTGGCATCTGCTCTCTCAGTTCAGTTGATGGAATAGTTACCGTGTGCAGTGCTTCATGTGCTATATGTGAGCACATCTCTTTAACTGAAGTCTCTCTTGTTTGCATTGAACAATAAGAAGGGCTTTTCTGTTTAAAAAATCAGAAAATACCTTTAATGAAAGACAATTACTATAAAAAGGTACTTCAGGTTTTAAAAAAAATTGCTGCAGTTGCAGGGGTTTATAGTGTTCTAATACTGATATGGAAGTTATTAGCGATTTTGGGAAATGATTTATGTTTTTGGGACACTGGATCCCATATGGTGTTTGCATTATAATGCAGTAATTAAGTCATCTACATTTAATTTTTAGCTGTAGACCTATACACATAGCAGGTTGTCATGAAGAAGACTCCAAGCATAGCCATTGTTCACCACAGCTGAGGAAGTTGCAACAGAAATTAGGATTTTCAACCAGTTTAAGGTTTTGGAAGTGCACAGTTGTAGTCATCAAGGTTTGAGCAAGAACTGAAAAACTTGCTCTCTAGCTTCAAGATCAGTGGTCAGACTAAGAAAGGGAATGTCTGACTGAGATGTGGTGCTTCTATGTATCTTTGTGTACACAGGTAGGACAATAGAGGACATGCGATTTGAGTCCTCTGGATACCTTGTATGTTGGTCGATAATTGTGTTTTGTTCTGAACGTCTGTCTGCTCTGATACTAAGTTCTGTCTGGCCATGTTTTCTATTTTTATTTTCACTTAATTTTTTTTTTTCGGTTTTCCCTTTGACACTGTACCTGGTGGTCTTTCTCTCTTCAGAGCCCCTTCACTGAAACGATTGTTGTGAACAAAGATTGCACATTCAGGCTTGCAGGCTCCCGTCTGAACATGGAGCGCCTGTTCAAAGGGACAGGTCACGTATTCTGGGCTCCTGGGGGAGCTGGCAGAGAGGGCCAGGGACTCTCAGGGCTGTTTGCCATTCTGTTTGAAATCTGACACGCATTTACAAATGGAAGAATTGCTGGGCTTATGTTCATAAGGACAGATAAGTGAGAGTGTGTTCTTTCTGGCTTTTAGATTAATAGGCATTTGCTATCTCTGTCCTGTCAGGTTGTAGCGGTGTTTTCCTGGAGAGTTAAAGCCCTGCTGAGGTACAGGCAGTACTCCTTCAGTCACAACATCCCACCTACAGACCTGTCCAGATTCGAGCCTGGAACTGGCATCTCCATTAGTGTAAATTTAATTTCACTTGTTTTTCTTAGAAAGGCACAACAAAAAGTACTTGTATTTTTTGAAGGTTTTTTCTTTTCTATTTCTACTGTTTTGCATTTAAAGAATTGCTGTGTCTCTTTGTGGTATAGTTTATTGTTAATCTGTATTAAAATTACATTCAGAACATTAAATGCAGGTTGAAAAAAATATTGACCACAGGTTGTGTGGCTTTAAAAGCCAAATTTTAATTCTTAACAGTACTATTTCCTCATTTTTGGATACTAAAATGAATATTAAAAGTACTTTATAAAATAATTTTATTACGACTGATATTTTTCTGTTGGTTTTGTGACATATTTTTGTTTTGCTTAGCCAGGTGAGTTGTTAGGAATAGTGAATGGTCTTTAGTGATTCCCAGGAGCTTCTGTATTTGTCAAAAGTTATGAATACATTTCCAAAGATTTCTGTAAAAAAAAAGTTAGGGGTTTATCAGTACTTACTTTATAATCACAACTGTTCAATTTTGGAGAAGAAGAAAACCCCGCAATATTCTCATTCCTACACCTTATCAGAGAGAGCGCAACTGCATAAACTGAAGAGAACCATGTGCTGGTTCAGGAACCAGAGAAGGGCAATGATGGCACTAAAAATAGAAAATCATTTGCCTTCTCACTAACAATAATGAATAGATCGTTCACTATTTTAAAGCCCTGGTTATGACATTGGTAAACTTCACATGGTGCCTCCCAGGTGTTACATCTCTCTACTCTTGAAGCAGAATATCAGTCTTTATGTAATTGTGCCTGTAAACATGTGAACTGTTCTGGAACTCTGTGTTGTGGGATATTGGTGCTTTTTCTATGCCTGTTATTCAGATGCTGGAAGGTTTGATTGTAATGTTAAAGATCAGAGTTAGAGAAATCCATTTGTAAGATTTTATATGTCAAATAGTACTCAATACTGGCTGTCAAAGTGTACATTGCATAGGGTGATGGAGAATTCTGCACAAAGCTTCTGTTTAATAAATTCAGTATAAATACCAGCCTTACCAGGAGTTTGGTTGCAGCTGTTCAGAAAGCTTGAGTCAAATCCTGTTTCATTGTGCAAGCATAATACTGACTTCTGCTCTGATTTATGTCAGCATAAGCCTAGGATAATTTGACAAAACATGGACCTCTTCCATGAGGAAATGTTACGTATTTTATAAGTGACAATATAAAGCAGGAAATAGTTCCTTCAAGAAAAGGATGGTATCTGCCTTCAAATCTAACTGCATTTGATCTGTGTTTTTAAGTGACTTCTTGCTTCCCAATTATACAACTCTATTGGTTGTACCACTTTGAGTAATTGTCTAAAAAAAAAATATTTTTGCAAGAGAAATGAAATATCCAGAGAGTATATTGAACTGTGACTATATGAAATAATTACATTTATTGCATGCAGTATGTGCATTGTACAACTAAGTATTTTCTTTAGCAGGTTTGACAAACATCAACTAAGTTGACCTTTTCCTCTTTATAAGCGATTTTTAATGATTTCTATTATTAAAATGCAAAACCAAAGTCTGGTACTTCAAACATTATTTCATGTCATTTGTATTTACTTACATGCAAAAACAATTGAGAGAACAGTTGGGGAAGAGGAGGTATTTCATCTCACGCACTGTATGCATTTGTGGTCTTGTCTCTCTTGTGTCTTTGAAAACATTGTACTGTAGGTGGATAACCAAATCATAACTGAACAGTACGGGCTTTGAAAAGAGTAAAAGCTGTTTTTTTTTTCCTTTAATTCTGTGAATACATACATATGTGGCAGTGTAGATGATGATTATAATATAAACGTGTGCAACCTGTTGAGCCTTACTAAAAGAAAAAGTTTATCTTTCTAAGGAAGTCTAAGTAGCAGTGTTGGGCTAAGCTATTAGGAATATATACTGGTGCTTTGTAGCTGATGTTTTGGTTTCTTTCTCTGATAACAACTGGAAGAAAAAATTGAGGTTTTCTAGCATTCAGAGGTTGTGTGCTGTTCTTTCTTGCAGTTGTTTGTGTGTTACATTGCATAGAATAGGAAGCAGATATAAAAAATTACGAAATGATGTTAAATGAAAACAAGATTTATTTCTTGTGTTGAACAGGAGTCATTGTTTTTTAAAAAAACACAAGTTAGCCCTGGTATAAATGTTGAGGTGTCTAAACAGGCATTGAAACAGTCTGAATTGACAGTACTCCAGAAGTCAATCTGGTGGGCTCTTAGGTGTAATTCCATGATTGTGGAAGCTGTCAAGAGCCTACGATCTCGTCAAAACCTTGAACTTAGGGCCTTGCTACAGAGGAAGTGTTTGTCTGCCTGCCACAATAGATAATAGATACATACTAAAAATACATGATAGTAGGCATAGTACTCAGACAGTGGATGTGAGTTGTGCTGTCTGGTCAGATTAATTTCTTTTTGCAGAAATCTTGTAACACTTTACCTGTTTATAATACAAAATGTAGATTATTCTAAGTGCTGTGCATTTCAGCTGTCCAAGTCCTTTTTATGTCTTGTTGTTTTAATTGTTTTTGCAAAGACACTTCCATGGTATTTTTTGCCCATCACCAGTAGTAGGCACACACAGTAGAAGTATAATGGGTGGGAGCAGTGACATCAAATAGGCTTTGATTGTGTTTATATCAGAGGCCTAAGACATCTTGTAAACCTGAAAGTGCACAATTTTAGATTTGCAAGGTGGGATAAGATGTTTTATGTATACAGTTCTTGAGTTATTTAATTTAAAGGTTATTTAATGGGAAGGCTTCCTGTGTGGTGTGTTTTTCCTTTTTGTTGTTCTGTTTTTGTTTTTTTTTAAACTGTGGTGAAATACATTTTTCATTTACTCTAATTAAATGGGAACTCTGGCTACTCCCTGAATTGTTGATTACCTTGGTAATTGGGAAACAGTTTCCTGAATTTACTGTTTGATGACTGCTGTTGGGTTTGAAGAGAACTCTTCTGGGGAGGCGATACTAGAGTTTAGCGATTGGACCACTTGGTAATAGGATGGTAAAGGTTAGGCACAACTGTATGCATTGTTCTCTGAATCCCTGCTATGCTGGGGGGCTAGAACTACTGTATTTTTAGGAATTGGTGTACCCTGCTGTTCTGTATTTCAGTGAATTGTGGTCACCAGAAAGTGTTGCTGCTTTATATTTTCTGTTCTAGATTTTTGCATTGAGAAGTTACAGTTCAAGAGTGTTTTAGTGAAGCCTTGGGATCTGTTGCTGCAGCTCTCTGTACAGCAATTTTGAGAGAGCCTGATACAAACCATGTTAGTAAATATTTGGTGGTGGGCATGGGAGATTCCGTGTGGGCATTCTGGAAAAATACAAACAGCTGTTTAGATTTTGACTCTGGCTTTCAACTGTGAGTGTGCACCTTTGGGAGTGTAGATAGTAGGCTTATTTTTGTTCTAAATTTCTTTATTTCTTTTTGCCAGCAGCTGCTGCTTTGGTGAGAGTGAATGAGGTTCCTCCTTAGAGGACATGGCTAATTACAGATTGTCTGTTGGTGGAGGGGGGCACTCTGAGACATTTTCTTTTCTGTGTGTGTCATTTACATAATGTGTTAGGACACACAGTATGGACTGCATTAAGCACTAGTAAATATGCTGCAGGGATTAGTCTTGCACTGGCATCACTGAGTTGGCTGGATAACGTAATCTGTATTTTAAATTTTGAGGTTTATGTTTGTCTGTTTGGAGGGCCAGGGACAAGAAATCAAATAGAGAAAACCATATAAATTGTATTGAGGAGAGAGATTTTAAATGCTTCTGAGTAACAGTTGCAATTGGTACAAAAAGGTTGAAAAGAGAAACTTGAACTTGTGTGTGGATTTTGGTGTTTGTTTGTTTGTTGTGGGTTTTTGATTAGTTGGTTGGTTTTCTTGTTTGTTTTTTTTGGGGGGGGTTGTTTGGGGTTTGTTTGTTTTGGGGTTTTTTTGTTTGTTTTGTTTGGGTTTTTTTACGTAATAGAAATGGCAGTGTGCCCTCCTATTTGTATGCATATATCTCGTTGTACACTTTGATGGAGTACTATTTCTTATTGAAACTTTATTGCAATCCTTTCACCCTTTAAAGGATTGTATTTTGTTCTCTTCTAGTTTAGTTTTTCATCTAAATATTTGGGGCTTTCATGTTACGAATTCTGAAACGTAAGAGAGTGAACAATCTTTTAATAAAAAAAGTTTGAAAAAAACGAAGTTTCTTAAATTGCCTTAAATGTTAGCGTCTTGAATACATCTGTGTACTTCTTTTAGTCTAAGTGTGAGGGCAGAAAAGACTAAAATTTAAATACTGATGTGATTTAAAACTTCGAGATGAATAGGTCTCTTGGATACAACTTGTTCTATCCATGGGATGAACTAAAAGAGAATCTTTTAAACTCTCTAGAATCCCTTACAGATCACTTGGCTTGTGTTAGTTACAGTGTGCCCAGTGATACGCTCTCACAGCATTGAGGTGAACTCCTCAATTTTGAAAACTAAAACTGAGCTCAGTCTACAACTTAAGCTGTGGTTTTATCTTGGAGAACGGCACATGGAGAGATGATGTTCAGAAACTAGATTATAGAGCTAAAGTCATGTGGTTCTCAAAACGATAGCACAATTCCAGTGACTTTTGAGGAAAACACAACATTGTAACTTGTCCAAGTGTGTCCCGATGTAGTAGAATGTAGAAGTGGTTGATTTCCTAAGAAACTTGACAGATATTTAAGTACAGTTCTTAAGTTATAAAGTCTGTTGTAGTTTAGACATGTTTAAACTTTTATGTCCGCAGTTTCATAATGTTTAAGAGGGCTAGAGGTCAGTCAGTGCTTGTAGGAGTGTGCAAAGCTACCAAAATTTCCCTTTGATGCAAGAATTGAAAACTGAAACATTTTGTTTTTGTTGTTCTTTTTGCCAGCAAAAGAAGCAGCAGGTCTGGTATGTGCTCCTCAAGCAGATGACTCTTCTAACCTGTGGGTTCTGACCTGTTTTTTGTAAGATAAAGATCTGGTTAGGGTTATCTCCAAAAGAAATGCCGCAGTTTTCATGTAACAAGGTGTCCCACTGCAATTCATGCTTTGTTATTGTTGCTGTGCTTTTCTTCTCAGCTCTCTAATTTTGATGCAACTTTAATAGGGAGCCTGTGACTCCAGTGAAAAGTATTCCCATGTATAGCCACAAACATTTCTTATTCATCAATGGCTGTAAAATCTAACTTGTTCCTTCTTGCATGCATTTTAAAATTTTATTATCCTCAATCGCTATGGTAAAAGGTAAGTAAACTTTGCCTGGAGTAATCAATTTTCATGGCAATTTTACAGGCCTTCTGCTCCATTTTATGTACTTATACTGTTTTTGTATGGGTCTGTCTAAATAGAGTCTCACATTCTTCAGTATGCTTTAGATATTTTCTTTAAAATAGTATGTTGGAGAAGTCGCTTTGGAGCTGCTTGTGAGGTGGGATTTAAACACGATCTTTCTTTTCTTAAGGAAAGAAGAATGAATGGCTTGTGTGCTGCTCTGGGGGTATTAAAGTTTCCCATCTTGCCAAATTAGCATTAATATGGAAGAGTGAAATAAGTGAACATGAATAACCTTCAGTGTTACTCGCAATCTGTGCGTCTGAAGCAGATGCTGGAGTAGTTCAGTAGCTGTAAGTAGTTTGCCAAGCTGGTATTCTGATCCTGATGTCATGGAGGTGATCTTACAAGCTCATTGCTTGCATCTTTTTTGTCAGCACTTTAATTTTTTTAAAACATGAGAAGTAGTATTTCCGCTTTTTAGAAATACTATATACAGAACCAAAATAGTCCTTGTAGCTGAGTCTGTGCAACAAAGGGTTTTGTTCTGTATGAAAGTGTTACAAAACATTATGTTGTATAATGGATGCTGGCCAATACTGGTAGCGTTTCATAGCCCGTGCCCTTTAGGTGTTGTTTCTCATGAGTTCAAAACCATAGATAATTTTGAGTAATTTTCTCTCCATTTGCACTGTGACTGAGGCTACTATTCAGCTGTATATGTAAATAGGTCTGATAACTTTCTGCTGTTTTCATGAGTTAAATGGCTTTGGAGAGGTAAAGTACTTTTTTTTTAATCTTTAGTTTAGTGGCAAACTTTTGCTTGGTGATAGTTATTCAGATTAGTGAAGATTAATTGTCTGTGCAGAAATGCTGAAGGACCTTCTTCAGAACTAGTTGATACAAAGTGTGCCTAAATGTCAAAGTAATATGTCACATATAAAATACTGAGAGGTAATGATTAACGAGCTCATGGGTGAAATCTTAAATGTTGTGGTAGGTAACTCCAAGGATTAAACAGCAACTTAATGCTTGGTGTTGGTCAAAAGAGCAAATTGTCATCCATTTCCTAATAGCTTTGAACAGACAGCGTTCTCCCTTATGCATCAGTCTATAATCCATAGTGCACTTGGAGCTGGTGTGTCTAGGTCCCATCTCCCTTCGTTTTTCCTTATCTCAGAAAGAGTACAGTAGAGTCAGAAAAATTGTGGAGAAAGGGTAACAGTGATAATTGAATATACGGAGCTGTTTCTGTATCAAATCCAAAAAATGAAGCTAGGACTTTGTAGTTTGGGAAGGAGGAGACTGTAGACGGACAGGTGATGTTGAGTCATTGTTGCTTTCTCTGTCTCCCTCTTGAATTTCTATGGATCAGCTTTTTACTGTCTACACCAAGAGCTTGGAGGTGTCAGATGAGCATGGTGGAGTGCGAATAAGCAAAAGGGAGGTGGTCCTTTGCATGAAAATTAATTAAACTTGTTACTCTGCACCATAATACTTTGGAAACTAAAAGCATGTATGTAACCCAGATGTATTTTTGAAAGAACAATACTTTTAGAGTTACTCAGTACCCTTGCAGTGGAATGAATTATGGATTTGCGAATAATGAGAGCTGGGAGGCTGGTCTAGTGATGCTTGTTTGTGTGTTCTTTTCTAACTATTCACTGCTATCTCCATTTGGCCACTGTAAGAGCTGGGCTGGTTGAATCTTTGATCTGATCTACAGGTGTTCTTACATGCTGCAATGCTGGTTCCATAATAGCTCATCAGGATTCCTTCTGCTTTCAGGAGGTTCTGTACCAAGCCTGATGAAACAAGGCAGCTGTTGGTGATCAGCAACAGGAAATTGAGTTTTTCAAATATTCAGGACTGGGCCTATTTTTACTTCTTGAAGATACCAAACTTATGTCCTTGGTTTTGCTCACTTTTGTTAAAGTTGTTGCATCATATGGGTCTAATGTTCTTAAGTTTTAATAAGCTAAAATGAAATGCACCTGCTTTTGTGTTCACTCCATCGCTTCTCCATCTCCCCTCTCAGTTGAAGGAGAATGCAAAGTGATTGGGGATTGTACACGGAAGTTACATATGCTGTCATACTGTCTTTTTTTTAATACTTGTTTGCTGTGAAGCAAGTGCTTTTTTTGTCTGTAGAATAGTTTTCCATGTCACCTTTTTAGCGGACTGCACTACATTGCAGGACTTAATATTTGATTCCAGGTCTTATTGCAGCAGCAAACCCAGTAAATGCCATAGATCCTGTGGAAAACTCCTCTCTCCTTTTGTAGTGAATGATGCTGCTGGGACTTCTTTTTGCTGTAGAATAGTTACTGCTCTTTCACACCAATTCTACAGCTTAAGGAAAGGAAATAGCACTTTCAGGGGGTACACAGCAAACTGCATAGCTCCAAAGGCATGGGGATTTAGTGATGTACGGCTAGGGAAAGGATTGGAGGGAGCAGCTCCATCTGGCAAAATGGAACTTCTCTCCTTCAGCAGTCCTGAAAATCAGTCATCCAGAAGGTAAGGAAAAAAAAAGGGTAAACTTCTGCCTAAACAACTGTGACATGAGATAGCCACAAAAATAGTTTTGTTGAGTTGGGGTTTTTGTCTTTTGTGGGTGGGCAGACAAACAACCTCCATCCCCAAACACTATTTTTAAAGCTAGATCTAGAATGTTAAAAGGCATCTGTGGCTAAGGTGGTTTCTGCTCTTGTAATCAGTGATTCATGACTGAGAAACTAAATTCCTTAATGCAAGTGAGTAGAGACAGTGGTAATATTAGACAGTTACTCAGCAAGGCGTGTTCAGGGTAAACACTCCTCACTGGTAAGTTTGTCTGTAGAGAATAATTTTTTCCTTGTTTCATTTAAATTGGGGAGCTGTATCTTAGGAAAAAATCTTGTATTTGGTTTAGAATTTAGTGGTGCATGTTTTTCACACTATCCTGGTGTGAATTTATTTGGGGAAAAGATTCTCCCCTTGCAACTCCCTCAGCATGTTAACCTTTATATATTTCATGGCCAGCATTCAGTGGCTTAAATTTTGGATGATGCACATCAGTAAGTGATGTAATAGTTGTCTATAAGGTTCCTTGCAGTTCACAATGGGAATCTGCAGTTTGGAAACAGAGTTTTATCTGTGCTAGGTTCTGTGTCTGCTGTGAGGAAGGTGAAGCACAAACACCGCAATCATCTTATTTTGGATAGTGCCAGAAAAGTGAATAATGATGTTTTAGCATGGGTTTTTTTTGTGTGGTTGTTTGGTATGGGTTTTTTTATGGTGTGTTGCTTGTGTGGGTGCTGGTGGTTTTCGGTGTGGTGGGTTTTTGGTTTTTTTTTTTTTCCTTAAATTATTGGATTTTTAAAAATTCAAACCACCAATGCTACCAAATGAGTAGAGGCAAAGGCATTATGTGTGAGGTTAAAACCAGGATTTGTGGGAGTGACTTGACCTTAAATTCAGTTAATACTGTGGTGACTTCCCCCCACTTGGATAATCTGGTCTGACAGATTTGTCTTTCCTGCTTAAGGACCCAAGACACCTCGAGCTTTCATTCCTTGGAAAGTGCCTGTAGTCTTCCCTACTTTTGTAATTGAGAAAGCTGGGATTACAAGAATACGTCCTCTACTGAGTGTTGTTAGCCTTTTCAATGCATGAGGAACAGTGGTTGTTCTTCTGTATTCTTTATCTGATGGCGCAGTTGTTCTTTGTGGAACTTGGTTTCTTTCTTGCAAAGACACTTCTCATTTGGGAAAGAAACACAACTAATTGCATTTTAGAATGACTCACTACAGAAGGATCTTCCAATTTATTCTTACTGCTCAATAAGGCCTTTCTGGCCTAGGTGCAGGTTATTTCACAAGCCTGTTTTTCTCTGTTACTTCATTTTACAAATGGCTGTTACAAAGTGGCAGTAGAGGCTTTACTTTTCCATTTTACTATTGTGTACAGGAGTAAAAAGCCTGCAAATATGAGTTCTTTATACAATGCAAGACCATATATGCTATAGAAAACCTGACGTTATATATGAAGTCACAACATGAAAATATGAAAAATGTTGTAAAAACAACTGTACTTTGAAGTTAAACACAGTGGAAGTAGATATGTTCGTTTCAGGAACAAAAAGTTTTATCTTTTTATACAGCTCCTTTACTCTTATTCAAATTTAGAGGGCACAAAAGCTTGTCTGTTTAAAGGAAAGCTGTGAAGCATGGGGCCTGCTTTTTTGAATGTCTGCAGCTTGAAAGAGTTGTAGGTATGTCTCCAAAACCAGACAAATAAGACTTTTTTCTGTAAATGTAGTACAAGTTGTGAATTTAAAAAATGTAGATTTGCTTTCTTTTTTAAAGATTAAAGCAAAAAGAAATTCTTGAGCATCTTTCCATAACAAGTCATGGACTGAAGACTTCATCTAGTGTCTCCTTCCAGCCTTAAGAGACTCTGCCTGTTTTAATAGAATCTTGTCTTCCTGGTGTGGTTTTCTTTTCTGTAGTTACCACAGGATGTTACCTGGAAACCAATGCTGTACCTGCTGCAATCTCTCTTTGGTATTAGAGCTTTCTATGACTTGAGAGTTTCTGGCATTCTGAGATCAATATTGAGATGAATTGGTTCTTCTGTTTTCTCCTTGCTTCCATATACACATGTGATTATGCATTATAATTGTAGATCCTGTAAGTGGTTGCTGAAGCCAGAAGTTTTAGAACATGATGGCAGTTGCATGAATTGCATCGTTTCAGTAAATTAGAATGGCAGAGAAAGTGTGGATATACTTTTACACTTACCTTCAAAGTCCTATGTACATGTTAGCAGAGGGTATTTGCCAGACTGTGTTTGCCATGAGTGGGTAGGGAATGTTAGGGATTTGAGCTAGAATGTAACACTTCACCAAAATAGTCTGAACCTGATTTGTCTGCAGCTACAATTTGTGTAGCTGCTGTAAAATGCTTTCTCTCCACTGAAAATATGGCATACATTTAAAACCAGTTCTCACAGTATCAGTGAATCATTGAGGTTGGAAGGCACTTCTGAAGATCATTTAGTTCAGTAAACTGGAGCAGGCTGCCCAGGGTGGTGTCCAGGCTGGTTTTGATTGCAAGTATGGAGACTCAGCAGCTTTGCTGGCAACTTGCTTCAGTGTTTGATCATGCTTATAGTAAAATTTGTTGTTGTTGGTGGTGGGGTGTTATGTTTGAATGGGTTTTCCTCTATCTCAGTTTGTTTCTGTGTCTCATCTAATTTCATATTTGGCCTCCAGCTGGACCTCTTGCTGTTGTTCATAACGCCCTCAATTGCAAGTTCAGTTCATTGTCCATTTTTACCTGTCCTGTACTTCATCAGTTTGTTTGTAAGAACATTATGGGAGACAGTGTCAAAAACCTTCCTGATGTTAGGGTAAAAAGCACCTGCTCATCTCTCACCCACCAAGCCAGCCAGCTCTTTACAAATGGCTGATTAAGTACGTTTTATTCCTGATAAATCCACCTTCTTGTCCTGTGTGTGTTTTGAAGCCTTCCTTGTTGCACTTCATGTCCCATACCAGAAATCCAAGTGGACTTTGGCTTTCCCATGGGCATTGGCTTTCCTAAACCCTATCACTGCATGCTCAGACAACATCTTTGTTTCTTCTGGATCACCTGGGTCATGCTTGTGATCCTTGTATATTCCCTTTTTACATTTGAGTTCAGTCAGAAGCTTCTTGTTTGTCCATGGAGGCCTCCTGCCACCTTTGCTTGATTCTTTGCACTCTGGTAAGGACTATTCTTGAGCTTGTAGGAGCAGATCCATGAAAATCAACCAGCTTTCCTGGAGCCCTCTTCTCTCCAGGACAGCCTCCTTTGAAATTCTTCCGAGCTGATCACTGAGCAGCCCTGTTCTGCGGAAACCCAGGCCTATGATGCTGTTACTTGGCTTTGCTCTTCGCTCCCAGGATCCTGAATCTCACTGTTCATAGTAACTGTGAACAGTGGCCCCTGAACTTCATGCTCCCAAGAATTCTACCTTTTCTGTAAATATTAGGTGCAGTAGATTACCTGTTCCTTTTTGGAATCTCAGTCACCTGTGTCAGAACATAACTGTTAGCACACTCTGGAAACCTACTGGATTGGTTTGTGTTCTGCTGTGATGTTAATAAAATTATTAAAAATAATACATATTTTATTGCATACATTTTTGTGTATACCTTTTGAATTGGTCTTGTACAAGGTAAAGCCCTTACAGGCTGTTGGCTAGGAACTTGTACAGGGGAATTAAATGCAGAGAAGAGGAAGTTTCATTAGAGGATTAATCTGTTTTGTCATACAACATAATTTGAAAGCCAGGATATAAATTTGTTAAGAAAAGTAGTGAAGGGGTTTGGAAAATGACTATTAAATAAAACTGAAACAACAGCTTGCATTCCTACAGCTAAGTAGTTTTTAGTTGTTGTTTGATGTCAGTTTCATTTTTGAAATCTGGTTGAAAGTATTTTAGTAAGTTGTGCTAGCTTCATGTCTTGCTGCATCATAGTGGAGTGCACATCTTCTATCGTTGTTTGACATGTGATATTTTGTACAAACACACCCAGGTCATGAAATTTCTGTTGTTTGACCTGAAGTTGCTGCATGGTGATTTTTTTAAAAATAATTTCTCACTTGGAAGACAAGGTTAGGAAATACATTGTCCTTTTTACAGACATAGTAAAAAATGAAAGCAAAAGCCTCCAGAAGAGAGCCATTTCCCTAGTACCAAGTATTTTTGCATTGTCCTGTTACTGTCACTTAATGTAAGGAGCTTGGCATGTAGTACATGCAGTAGTTTGTGATTGAAGGGTCACAGTGTGTGTAGTCATACTTGGGACAAGACTGGTGAAAGACATTCCTGAGATACACCGTGAGCTTTATAGGATGCTAAATGAATTTTTGTTAAGGATCAAGACCTGCTGCTGGCTGAAGGAAGGTTGTGGTGACACAAGGTAGACTTTCTGCTGAAATATAAGCAACTCTGAATTTAATTCATGTGACTTTGTTTGTTATATAGTGAATAGTCAACCTGTAGTTTTCCACTAATAAACCACCGGCTTGTTTCTTTGTTTCTTCTAGTGTGTTGCTTTTCCCTCTATTCCACACATTCAGATATGCTTGTTTTTCTTTAATTTCTTTTTGAATGTTGTAGTTTTCTATAACTTGTTTTGTATAATTTTTTGGCTGTAATATTAGTACTCCCCTGAGTACTGACAGAAGTCTGATACCTCATAAGTTATGATTGATTTAGGACTCGCTTGTTAAAATAGTATTGTGTTTTTCTTGAAATGGTGATTTCATTAAGTTTCACTGACATGTTAATTTCAGATATTGAATGTAGCTCTCACAGACTGTCTAGAACTTGTTGATGACATTTTGTGTGGTGTGTTTTCTTACCTAGAGAAAATGTGTTGGTGGGTGAACAGTTTTTCAATCTGTTGGAATATACTGACTCAGGTGGGTTTATATACTGTATCCTGACTTTGTGCGCCTGAATTTCTGGTTCAGGTTGTTTGCTTCTGTCTTTAGTTATTTAGAGTTTCTTTGAGATTTTAAGTGCTAGTGCATTTATTCCATTTTTACTAAGAGTCTTTAGAGTGGGAAATTTTTACCTTTTTAATTAATTTTGCACTGTAGCCCTGAACTTTTCAGTTAAAAAATAAAATAAGTAAAAAATCTTTGACCCTTTATTCTATCCAGCTTTTTTAGAAAGGGAACCTGTTACTCATTAATGTACTTTGTACTTAGTATTCAGTATAGTTGTAAGTTTTTAGTGTATGATAGATTATTCATGTTTGGTTAAGTCTTTATATGCCTTTGTATGTTGTCAGTCACACGTGCTACGCATCTTAAAAATGAGGACCACTTAATGCCCTCTCTCATCCCTTCTCATTTTGTTCTTTTCCTACTGAACTGTTACTTCCTCTATTGCTGGGGTTTCTTTCCATTATTTAGTGTGTGGCAAGACTTCCTTCTTTAATGAGTATAGGTGACTTAAGAAAGGCCGGGGAATTGCATGCTGATTTTGCAGCTCTGGAGGTCATTGTTCAAACAATTCAGTGAGGGGGGGAAAAATTAATATTACTGTGAGTAGTGCTGGTGGTGTGATCGTTGTTGCTGTGCTTGTGTAGCATATCAGGTTGGTCATGCAGTTCACAACATTTGTACTCCATAATATCGGAACAATTTGGTGTCATTCCCCATCTTCTCCCAGAAGACCATGCCCAGTGTTTGGCCCCTGCTGCAGGACATAACAGGCTGGAGAGAGGGAAGGCGTTCAGGGCCTGGAGCACCTGCCTGGATGGGAGGCCACTGACACCAACTTTGCTCAGCCTGAAGCAGGGAAGGCTGAGGAGGCAGCTGGATGGGGCCTTCAGCCTCTTGAAAGGGAAGGGATAGGAGAAGTGTTGCAGTAAGGGAAACTCCAGCTGAATGCAAGGAGAAAAAATTACTGTTGAGTGTGGTTAAACATTGGAACAGGTTGTGAGAGGTCCCAGAACCTTCCTCTTTCATCGTGTGAAGACCTCAGCAGCCTTTCAATCAGTAGTCTCCTGTGTCAAGTGATTAGAGCTGTGTGTTTGTTACCGCTTCTCAAAAAAACCTTCTGGCGTGCTGCATTTTAAAAAGTCTTACTGTCATGTCCTTTCTAATAAAAATGATGTATTTCTTAATAGAGTTATGTGAAGAAAAGGACACCTGTCTGTGCCTATAGACTTCTCTTAAAAAAATTGGGAAAATGGAATTACATTCACTGCAAAACACTGGTCTGGGGCTTTTTTTTCTTTTTTCCTTTTTCTTTTTTCCCCCGAGTCCCAACAGTATAATACCTCATGAAGATTACGTTCGTAGTATAAGGTAAAGCTCAGCAAAATTGTGCTATTTTGGACTAGTCTGTTTTAGAGATAAAGGTGTTTTCTGGATAAGAAAAAAGCCAAACAAATCATGGATCTTTGTTTTTAGCCTGTCTCAAGAACTTAAGTGAGATGACTGCAGAGCATGTGGCTTTTCATCATCCAGCATGAGTTTTCACTAGGGTGATGATTAGGTCAAATTTACAGTTCCTCTTTATTGCCTAACTTTGGAGGATGAAATTTCGGTAAAGAAAATGAGAATCAGATCTGCTTTCTTAGGAGTGTTTTGTCTATGTGGTTCCTGTATTAACTTTTTTCAGATTCAGTGCTCAAGAAAAATGAAGGTACAAATTTGCTTTCTAGAATTTTCTTTCTTACTTTATCCTTACGTTGGGGAATTCCAGAGATTGTATTTTAAACATAATTCTTGGAAACCCATTATACTTTTTCTCATTGTGCTTTAACTTCTTAGTATAAATAATTCTCTCTTGTCAAGATCTTGGGAATAAGGAGTGGAAAAGATGGATCTGAGATCAGTGTGCTTCTAGGAGTGATAAATCTTGAAGGAAATGGTGGGGTTGTGATTTAGGCCATTATATCACAGGCTTGGCCTGTTGCTTTGCCTTTATTTATTAGTGAGATCAATGGATGCTATTACTGATTTCCAAATAACATTGGTTACGTGGCTATTTGTGTGCAGGGTTGAAGATACGCTTGTGAATAGCTCTCGACTTGGTGGGGTGGAACCCTGTTGGCCAGAGTTTTGGTGTGGCCCTGCTTATACCCTTTCATTAATAGTAAACACCCCAAAATATTTGTAAGCTAAAAAAAAGATTTTGCAGCTCTTTCTCCTATATAGAAAGTTCAAAGGAAAACAAAATTGTTTGAGTTAGAAGTTAAGGGAATGTAGCTCTACTCCCCACTGACTAAATCAGAATAAGTCCTTATTTCTAAAATTAGCTTCAGATGAGGCTTTTTATTTATTCATTTTCTGTTACAAGTTGAGCAAAGATGAAGTATCAGAAACAAGTTCCTTCTAATTCATAGGTAGTTTTTCTCCCATCTCCTCTGAGGCCTGGCTGCATTTCTCATGATATTCTTTGCAGTCTCTGGCTGAAGTGGTTCACTGAAGGGGCAAACAGTAAGCTGTTCTGTTGGCCAAGCCCATCACTTCTAGAAATGTCATGTGGGCTTGAGAGATCGTTTGGAAAGTGAAACTTATTATTAGCTGGATTTTTTGTGCCGATGAATGGTAATGTGCTAATACAAGCAAAACTTCTGTTTTTTAAGATACTTCCTGCATTTAGGGAAGCAAACATTCTCTTTGTCTTAACCCTTCAGAGGATACCCTGACTTTTTTTCTAAGAGTTTTGGAATGATGAATTGTGCCACCAGCATAGTGAGGTTTAAAGCCGTAATTCTAAGCGACTCATCATTATAAGATCTACTTAGATACCATCCCTGGCAGAGCTACGTGTGTTCAGTCTGTGGTTTTTTGCAATCAGTGTATTTCCCTTTAGCGGTAAGCACTAAAAATTACCCCGGGTTCACAGTGTAATTGAAATGTTGAGGCCAGAGGGTGAAGCCATTGACTTCCTCTGTAAATGTAATGGGGCAGTGCTTCTAGTTGATGAAAAACAGGTCTTTGCCAGTGCTGCAGTAGTATTTTGCATACTGTTTGTTTTTTGTCATAAAATTTCCTTTTATCTTGTGGTTGAGAAATAAAAAGATTTTAAATTCCATTGTATGAAAAAATTATTAAGTATCATGTCAAGTCTTTCATGCCACAGGTAATTTGCCTGTTACAGACAAATTCAGACACCTGGCTTCTCTGCACCTTTGATTTAGACATGCATTGCAGTAATTTTACATGGTGCTTTTCACATTTCATCTGCAAATACGCTCCATTGTCTGAGCTGTTAAAATCAGTGGGATTTTGGATGCACTCCTTTCTTCAGCATAATATATTGCTTCTTTTAGCATCTGCCTGGTCCGTACTTCACTGTTTGGAATTTCCTGACTAGATGCTTAGACCTGGAGCTATACGCCGTAAAGTGAAGTGCAACACTACCTTTGTTCTGCCTATATTTTGTGAATATGAACTCTTACTCCCTAGAAAAACATGGTCTTTAGCTCTTACAGATATACAGAAATTGCGGAAAGTACAGTTTAATCTATTGGAAAATGAATGCTGATCAGAAAAAAAGTTTATTGTTCTACCTGTACTCATATAATTTTTTGCCAAGAATATGGCTGACTTTGTAATTTTCAGTTACGATATTTTTTCCTAAGGAATGTGTATATGTATAAGCATTATAGGATTGAAATGGCTTATGGTTTTGCAAGCTTTTTCTTTTACTTTTAATGAAAAGATCACAGTATCTGCATTTCTGTAGGATAGCTACATGCTGAATTAGCAGAAAGCAGTACAAATGAAAATGCAAAACTCGTTTCCTACAGGCAAAAGATAGTGTCAGAAGCAAGTGATGTAATGGAGTGAAGAAGTAAAAATTCTTGAATCTGATTTCTTTTGTTCATGGCATCAGTCTGCCCATCTGTTAGTTTCTCTGCAGTTGCTCTTGAGATCTCTGGCCAATTTTGGTCAAATTTCAGGGCAGGAAGAAGATCTCAGACTTAATGAAGTGGCTGGAAATTCAGAGCCACTCAGTAGGTAGGTGGAAGAGAAGCCCTGGTTAATGCCTCGCACTGAAGGTGAGATGGGGGAGCTCTTGTGGCCAGTCAGCACTGACCTGACTGCCAAAAAAACATTCTTTCCTTTATAGGGGATCTGACAGGATGAAAGAAGATGAGGGGGAGATACAAGATGTATGAGACTGAAGTCAGTTCTACTACTCATGTAGCAACTTGATATGTTTAATTTGTTTCTAAAATAAACCTTAAGCCTTCTTAGAATTCCAGCACTCCCTGGAAAATGTGTTAACTTCTTTTAAAGGGTATTTTCCTCCAAGTCAATCTACCTTTGGATGAATGAAGACTTTAGAGAAGAGATGGAAATTTGCGCAATGGTGGGGAAGAGCTTTGATCAAGTCCACATATTTTATAAAACAAAAAATACTTGAAGTAATGAAAGTTAATTTCACATTGTCACATGACTGATCTGATAACACTGTGCGAAACTGGGCTTGTTCCACATAGAAAAATTATGGAAAAACTGAGGAAAAATCTGCATTTTTGAATCTCTTCCAGTTATGTAAATTGCCTAGAGAGATTACTAGATACTATTGAGATTAATATTTTAAATTTTTTAAAGATGACTAGAGTTTAAGCCTCTGAAAACAGCGTATAGAAGCAAGATTATAGGGTCTAAACTAAAATTTTATTTGTAAACTTGATGTATAGAGAACAGGGGTGTTTGATTTTGTTGTGTTTGAGGTATCTAATCTTCATTCAAAGGAACAAAAGGTTCATCAGAGTTCTAGACAAGCCTCTGTCACTGTGCAAGTTAACAAAAGTTGGGGACAGTCAGAAGAGAAAGCTAGTCATAAGTCACCAAGCTCTGTTAGTAACAAGCTGTTTTTATTTAACTGTACTTCTCTTGGGAGTGACAAGTGTTGATACTTGTTTCTTTGCTGGGTTTTGTAAAGCTTGAGTGTGACAAGACTTCTCTGTACCACATTATGCTTCCTGTAATCAATACAACAAATTGCCTGACAGATTTGAAAACCTAATCTGGAGTAGCTTTATTTATAGCATATGTTAGCTAGTATATTTACACTTCATCCCCCTACAAAAGGAAAGTAGAGGTGCAGGTGTGAAGAAAGTTGCTCCTTAGTAATCCAGTATCTTAGGCTCTACATCCCCTGCCTGTGCATCCTCAGGAAAAAATGTGCTAACAAAGGACTTCAGACTGCACTGAGTAATTCAGTGTAAATAATGTTTCACATGGCACCTTTCTCTGTAGCATTTGCATAATATTAACAATGTGGGAATTCTACTCAAGCTTTACATTTATGAGACCACAGGTGGGAAAAGGAGAAAGGCATTTGGAAAGGCTCCTGTGAAGAGTGCTTTGAGATCTCTCTTGGTGTGGAGGGTGAAGTGGCTGAGGAGCGTGTTTATCATCTGGCTGGGCCTTGTGGGCTGGAGTGTAGCAGCCTTAAACAAGTTCTAAGAGCTTAGGGCGCTTACTGCTATGGGAAACCTATAGGTATTTAGGAATGCAATGTTCACTTACAAGTTTTTTTGCTAGTGTTTTTATGACGTGTACAATAACTCTGATCATTACTTGAATTTTGGGAGAGCAGTTCTAAAAGAAACTCACGTCATTCTGAAGTCTAACACCTTGAAGAACTAGTGCTGCGTTTGAAGTTTTTTTGACTCTGATAGTGCAGATGGTAAAATTTAAAATTATAGAGATTTACCGCTACAGATTGCCAGATATCATTTAACAAAAACATATTTTCATTACTCATGGAAAAAACCCTGTATGTTAAGAATAGCAAAATGAAGATGTTCTATGAAAAATAAGGTCAATAATACTATGTAATATGCTTTCCAGCCTGCCAAAACTGGTTTTCAGGGTTTGTTTTTCATCTTTCAATTCAGTTAATGGTACTAGTTAAGTTAAAGAAATGTTAGGAAATTTTTTACTGTAGTTGAGATTAGACTTCAGCTTTCTGAAGTTCAAGCTTACCTTTCTGACTGAGAACTCAGTATGGTCTCTTTCTTGTTCCACTGGTGGGCTGCCTTCTAGCTGAGGGAAAAGGAAGGCAGGGGAAGCAGAGGTGATTATTTTGCTACCTGATAAACTTGAGTTGCTTCACACATGCTCTAGTAATTTTATTTAAATGAAGATTTTATTTTCTCATTTTACCTGGCTTCAGGAAGAGCTCAGCTGTTCTGATTGCCTGTTAGATGAGGCTATATAAAGTTAAACATTTGTATGTGCTGTCAAAGGACAGTTCTGCTGTTATTCCCTATGTATCAGAGTTGTACTTTGAAGTAGACTGAGTAGTCAAGTACTGGGAAACTACTGTTCTAATGGAAATAGGAGAATTTTATTGAAAAGGTCTTAGTACTCAACAGTACTAAGTACTCAACTTCTTGTGTTTACCAACAGTAATAATTTTTAATTTTGGTTCTTTTCTTACAGTCTGAATGCAGAGAAGGCAGGAGTATGTCTCTGTTCTGATCAGGCTGGCACTGTGTCTGGAGTGACGTGGATGTTGCTTTCCGGGATTCTTTCAGGAAGGCAGTTCTTTGTACACAAAAAGTTCAGCCTCTGAACACCCCCTGGCCTCAGTAAGAGGGTATTGGCTTGTAAGTTAAGGTGCTTCAGTGTGGTCATTAGCTTTGTCCTAGCCTTATATTTAGAGATTGCTAGATTATTGAGAAGACTTAACTGTATTATAATAATTTGCTGTCTAAATAAATGTCCCAGTAAATTGAAAGGATTTTCTCTATGTTCACCAGAGCTAGCACTATATTTTCTTATGTGTTTTATGGACATTAATGTATGTACGTATTTCATTACAATGGAAAGTTTAGGATTCTGAAGCCCAGTCTTAAGCAGACAAGTAACTTAGTTCTGCCTTTGTGCTGGAATCAGAAAATAGCAGAACTGATTGCACGCCACTGCAGTGTAGTGAAGAATGGGAAGACAACAGGAAGTCCTTTTTAGAATTCATCCTGTGGTGGTGCTCAAGCCAGTTACGAACCCATGTGTGTTCAGATAGGATCACTAATACTGTAAGTGGAAAGCCTTCTGTAAAAGAAAATGTGTGTGCTATTGATACCAAAGCCATTACATTTGATATGATTTAATTTAGATGCTTTTACCATTATTCCTGGGGGTTAAAAAAAAAGAATAAAAAGAAAACCTGCCTGCTTTCTAACCTGATCATGGCTGCATCATTGCTGGTGTGTACAAGTGTCTTCTGGAGATTCACATGTAATCTAGAAACAATTGGTAATGTATCTTACGGTTGTTGTTTTCATGAGGACAGATTAAATGGTGGGGGGTGGTACACATTATGGTAGTAATGAGCATTGCAGTATTTTTTTCCCCTGTTTTGTTTGGACATGAAAAATAACCATGTAGAGAAAGCTCAAATTAAATCATGTTGCATTTTGTCTTACAGTGGAGATGGTGTAAAATGACCAGGTGGATAGTACTAATGTGATTTAAAATGCATTTAGCAAACAGACTTTTGTAAATTTTTGCTAGATTTTGCTATTTTCATACTCTACTCACATAAAAAACTAAGGGCTAGTGAGAGCAAGTGGACACTGAAACAAAACTGACATAGTTTTGTGGATGCTGGATAAGACCAACAAGAATTTCCCAGAGCAGTACATTTGCCATCCAGGAACTTGCAGGTGGAAGGCAAATGATCTGTTCTTGCAGACACTGAGCTTGTAGGTAGCAGTAATGATAGCTTGAGTAAACTTGAGTAAAGCTTGAGTAATGATAGCTTGATCTCATTAACACCATAAATGTTACCAAGTGCTTAATGGTGTGACGAGTACACTTTGCATAAGAGTATATACAGCTTTTATTTCTTACTCTGTTCCCACTAAACTTGGCTGTGCATTTCTAAAGTGGAATGGTGCTAGAAGATTGCTTCCAGTTTCTAGATATTGCCAGCTGCTTTACTAGAGTTCAGTTTGAGGAATCAGATCCTGTTTTATATCCAGTATAGTCATTTTTATGGGATAACATACAAAAGGATACTTTCCTATAGCTGAAGCTAGTAAAAACTTTTGTTTGGATATTGATTGTTTGCTGAAACACAGAGATCTGTGGCTGAATATGTCAGATAAAGAAGAGAAAATGCTAAAAGTCAGTTAGAGAAAGGAAGCACAGAACTAGTCTGCTGAAAATAGCTATGGCTAAAATCCAAGGAAGTGGGCAGTCCTGGAGCTTAACTGGGGAACTGAACTGATTGCTCAAGAGAAAAGGACTTTTTGTCAATGACTCAAACTGACACTTGACAGATTGATACTGCTATTCCATGTCCTTGCTGGAAGCAAACATGATTGTGAAGTTGTCTTGGGAGTGGATGCAGGAGAATTTTTAAAGAATTAGGCAGCCAAAGTGACGAGTACCTCAGTGTATGGGTTTTTAAAACAATTACTAGAACAACTTTCTTTATATGATTTAGATATTGTGAATTTGTTCGTCGGGTGGTGGAATGATGTGTTTACAAAATGTATTACAAAATACATCGTTGGATTCATGTAATGAGCTTATACATTGATGAAATACAAGTTGCATTTATGCAGAAGAAAAATGACAGTTATGCTAATCTCAGTTATTTTCTTTTGCCCTTAGTTTCTGAAGGAAAAGTGATGTTTCTTGTGTACTCCTCCCTTAGGCTCTCAGTACTTGGACTAAAATACCAGTGGAGTTGTAGCAGACTGGTATGAATGTGTTAAACAGCCTGAAATGGTATTGTGCCAGCTGTTGTCCCCTCCATTTTTGCCCCCTAAGGATCTCTTGTGTTTCTAATTCTATAAACTGTGTTGCATCTTAAAAAGGAGTTGATATAGAGGAAAGGAAACACTCCAGTTATTTTTTTTCCACTATGCAGAGAGATGGTTTTTGTATTTGCTGTTTCTTCCTTTTTTCAATGTTCATAGCTTTTTGTAACAATTTCAATGATAGGAAAGAATTCAGAATGGAATAATATTTCAACCACTTCCTGCTCTTGACTTGGTTTGTAGGAACTTTTCTCATTGTCAGTTTTGGTGACCTGAGCAATGAAAACACTTTCTTTTCAGACACACTTTTCCTTTTTTTGTTCTTGTGCCCTTCTCAATTTCATTTGCTAAAATATCCCCAGATTTCCACCAGAACTTCACCATCATCATTGTCAGTCTACACTTCGTTGGTAAAGGATTTACCCTTTCAAAGAATTATGTTGCAAGTTCTAAACAGCATCTTTCTGGTACACAAACTCTTCACTGTGTGCTGCTGATGTGCTGACCCTTGTGTATGGCTTGTGTATTTGCTCATGTTCAAAAAGTATCCGGACTTGCAGGGAAATGGAAGCCCTTCCTTTCTGTGAGCATGAGCTGTTTACTGTTTCAGAAAGCTCACTGCAGTTTGTAGAGAGAAGTCTGGATACTTGAGTAGCACAATTTGAAGGAAATTGTATTCTTTTCTACCATTCTTTTTTTAACCTTCTAGAATCTCTCTTACAAAGAATCTCTCTTTGTATGCAGAACGAGTTGAGGAAGTTGTTTCTGACCTGTTTTTAGCTTAGTTACCTCAAAATATTGAGGTCTTAAACCTGTTTCTTAATGCCGGGAGAAAACACTGGACTTGGCGACAGATGTGAGATGATATTGGAAAGGCTCCTGATTTTTTTTTATTTAATAAAATGCATAATTGAGGTTCGATGTTACTGTGTTCTCAGAATTCTAAGTGGTCCCTTCATTATTTTAAGGGGCGGAAAGCTGACGAGCAGTAGAACTTCAAAACCTGGATGCCATCATCATCATCATCATCTATTTTTCAGTCAAAGCTTAGTATATGATAAAGAGCTCTCTGGGCAGTTGGACAGTAAGTCCTTTGGTGCCTGCTAATGTTGATGTATGTCATCTGTCATTCTGTAGTTATGCCATGGGTTCATCTTTAAACGCTCTGTTGACTTCCAAACTGGAAATTCAGTGTGGAAGCTTTGCTTTTAAATTTTGAATAAGACTTTTTAGAAGTTTAATGTTTACTGCAAAAATTACTTCAGCTTCACTTCTGCATTAGACTTTTTGAAGGCATTGATAAATTGAATGTTGATGGCAAATAGGGAAGCTCTCTCTTCATTGTATGTCTGCCTTAAGGAAGTTTCATACACTGTAACCATGCTTAGGAGAAATAAAAACAGTCTTCCAAAAAATGTGTGAACAGTATAGAAAATAAAGTTAGAACAGAGGAGTGCTGGACTAGTGGAATATGATTTAACATCACGCCAGGAAGGAGGTTTGTCTCTTGTAAATGAGGGCAGTTGTCAAGCTGGCTGCTGATGATCAGGGACAGTTTTCAGTAACAGCAGATTCAAATTTACAGGTATAAAGACTGACTTAGAGAAGAACTTTGAAACAGTCTATTTTAAACAATAACTGCAATTTACTGTTAAAGGTGCTGCTCTTGCAGCAGGCTATGAACTCGTTTTACCTGAGGCACTTCAGTAAAAACTTAAGCTTGCAAAAACTTTGGTCCTCACCTCATTCTTGTGCCTATTGGAATTTACAAGCATTTCAACACTAGCCTTTGGTGACAGCTGACAGGCCAAGACCGTTTCTGAAAATGTTCTACTGCTCTGTATCGTTATTTATGTTTTTATCTGCAGTATTTAGACACTTTTGCATGAATTGCAGTGGTGTATAAGCACTGTTGAGATTGTAGGAGATTAAAAAATGGGTTCAGGATTTCTTTAAAACAGATTTGAAAATGAATGGAAAGTAATGGGTAAATAATGGCTGCTGATTTTATGGAAAGAGTTACACAAATTTGATTCTGAGTTGTAACTTTTTTTTAAATAATAGCATACTGTACAGTAGGAGACTTCTAATATGATATGTTGGATACTTTATTAGGAGTTTGAGTGCTTCATAGGAGATAAATACAGAGTGATATTTTATGAATCTAAAAGTAGATAAGTCACAGTGAAACTAATCACTGCAGAATTGTACTAAAATACTGTTTAAGAAGAACTTGGTTGATTTTGATTTTTGTATAGAACAGCAGTCTTCTCTTAATTTTCCAGATCTACTTTCCCTCTTCCCTCTGCCTTATTTACTTGATGACAGCATTTTTCCACAGTCCAACAAATGTGCAGCTGGCTGCTTTTCCAGCCATGTGTAGGCTGCCCCACACGCTCTGCCAGCATCCCTGTTGCCGGTCCTGCAGGGTGCCGGGTCCTTCCTTGTTCCAGCATTGCTGTCCTGGAGACTTCACTGCCTCAGTCTGCTCTGGCATCTCTGCAGTAACCCCCTGCTCTGTAAAACCTTCCTAGACATCCTCTCCAAGATTTCTCAAACTTGGATCATTCTGGTGTCTCTTGTGAGGAAGTATATCTGTTCCACCTAGTAATAGTTGCTAAGCCAGGACACTTCTTCCAGCCACATGTCATGTCAGCGCAGTGTGCTTCAGTACGGACCATCTGACTTGTTTGAGATCTTACTGTTCTAATTTTTTTTTCAGCTGAGAATGTTCATTTTGTGCCATGTTGCACTGATACTGCTCTTTTCGCTTTTGCACAATTAGGTGTTCTAAAGAAAATAGAGAATCTCCTGCCATATATATCTTAAAATGAACCAGAATAGATTTTTTTTTGGTGCATAAGTGTGTCTTGGAAGGTTTCAGACTATTCACATTGGCAAGAAGGGAAGAGGTTGGCTTGGACTCTGGTATTAATTCCCAGGGTCCTTCGGATGAGAAATTGGAACAAGATTCTTTTTATTTGGTTTGGTTAAAACAAATGAGGCCTTATTTGTGTAACTGTTTCAAAGTCAGAGCTGCTCTTTGGCCACACCATTTGTTTGACCCTCATGTACAAGTTTGTTTTATTTCCAGACTGCTTTTATAGCACACATTTTCTTTGACATTTGAAGTACTTTTCAGTCATTTGGCCCTTACTGAACCAAAGGGTGAATTGGCCAGTTGTTCCCATAGCCATTCTTCCATCTTTTCCCGAGACAGAAAACTGTCTCTTGCGTCTCATGGGTGTTGTTAGATAATTGTATCATTTAAACTGCAGGTTGTTCCAAGTTGGTTCTGTGACTAGTCTAATAGTTTGTGTAGTCACCAGATAAAATGTGTATAATTCTGCAGAAACCCATTTCCTGTATTTCTGAATCTCACTTTGGAATGGGAATACTAGGTAGGCAGTCAAGATACAGTAAGGGAGGTTCATGCTAATATAGGATTGTTGTTTGCAGATTGTGAAAGAGGAATACACGAAGAAAGAGAGAAACTTCTCTGGTGTTTCTTCAGTTTATCAGGATGCTTCTGGTGTTGCATTTCTGACCAGTAGGGTTGTCATCCTTCATTACAGAAGGCAGTCAGCATTTCTGTGCAATGCCAACAGTACTTTTACAGGTTTAAAGAGAAGTCTGTTGTTAGGAGTATAAAGTAGGTAAACCCATATAATTTTTATGAACACTGTGACATTCTCCTAACTTTGAAAAGTTTCTCGTATTGTGCTGTTTTAAAATAGGCATCCTAAGCTTTTGAATCTTGAATCTCGTGTACAGTATGGGGAACCATCATCACAACTCTGCCTGCGGAAGTTTTAATGTGAATTATGACACTAAACTGTTGATATTTAGAGTGATTTCAGCAGGAGCAGAAATGAAGGGGATAGGGAAAAGAACATGCACAGTTTTACAGTGCCTTTCTGTTTGCTTTGTTGTGTTTTCTTGGGATGTTCTTATTTCCCATATATTCCCAAGAATACATAATTTGTCAGCTTCCTAAGTATTATTTTGAAGAATGTTACGCAGTTCTGTCAGTTAATCTTGTTGACTTGACAGTTGGGGTGGGAAGGGAGACTGAACAGGAAGGAAAGTCCTTGTTCCTGAATGTCATTACTGCATAGCTCTCATATCCTTGAGGATCACCCGGACAAAAGCTGAGTCAGAGCACAGCAGCACTCTGCGCTACAGCAAGGCATGGCCCAGTTCAGGATTTTGGACTGCATGATCAATCACAACTGGAGTTTCATATGTAACCTGTACTGTGCATGGAGCGATCAGGTTTGTTGTTTGCTTATCCTTACATACAAGATTATATAATTTAGTATAAGGGGAAAACAAAAAGGCTCCGGTTGATCTCTTCTCCCCACCCCCTACTAAGGATGAACTATTAGAAATGCTGCTATTTACTAAGGAGTTGTCTAGAGTTAGTAAGCATACAAAGCATAGTTTGACTATATAATTGCTTTTTTTAACACTTTGAGTACTTTAGTTTGTTCTCTTTAGAGTCTTACGCTTCGAGGGGTTTTGTGTAATGAATTGCACAAATAGGTAAATATCACATACAGGAAGGGGGAGATATGGCAGGATAAACTATGTTGTTAATAAATATAAACCTGCTGCTGATTTGTTTTCCTGCTTAAAAAGACTGTGCATCCTGGGTATTTCAAAATACTTGATCATGAATAGGATTTTAAAAAGTGTGAGGGGGAGGTTGTTACTATTTTTTTTTTTTTTAATACACAGGATTAAATAAATCTCCACAGGAAGCTATTTGATTCTTTACATGGACAGATTTAATTCTAATTCACTACCTTGCTGCAGCACTGGAGGGGAAAAAAACCCAAACAAACAAAACCTGGCCTGGATTTTCAATGAGAATGTTTTAAAATAGAATCTATTTACTAAAGGGTTTTAAATAGTGTATACAGTTGTAATACTACTTTATAGTTATTCTAGATATTACCTGTATTTTTCATATAACATTCAGCCAGTCATTGAAGAAAATTTATTTAATTCTTATTTGGTATAAGGGGAAAGTAAGCACTTCTTATAAAGTTGCAGTTTCAGTACAGTAACTAGAGGCAGGGGATACAGAAATTTTTTCCACCATACATAGAAGTCCTTTGAAATAGGCATTTTTAAATGACAGACTACAACCCCTGTATGTCACATCTGTACTAAAGCTCCTTATTCAGGAAAATACACTGCTATGTGATGGTGGTGTGGTTTGGTTTTGAGTTTTTGTTCGTGGGTATTGTTTTAGTTCTTTTGTTAATGGTGCAAAACCTGATCCACAGTGTCTGGGTTTTTCAAGTAATCTACTTGATGTTACAAGTAGAAAGTGTATTCTGTTGAATTTGAAAAAACAGAGGAAACACAGTGCATTCTCTTAGACTCTTAATTTTTACAGATGCTCAACTATTTGAACTAGTTTGCTTACATACATGTAAGAATTCATCTGTCCAGTAAAATGCAATATGACAGTTGTTTCCATACTTCACAGAAATCAAGAACAAATAAGAAAAGACTTATGATGTGGGCAGTCCTGTAAAGTTTTAAAGGTGCCTTTGATATAACTAGGGGAAAGGGAAAAGAGGATTGTTTTTTGAGTATACTGAAGTGAAAGGTTTTTAAAAATCCAAAAAACACTGCCCCCCCTAAAAAAGCCAAACCAAAACCTAACCACCTCCCTCCCCTCCGAAAAAAACCCCAACTAAATATAAACAACAAAAACCTCCAAACAAACAAAAATCACCAAAATCCCCTTATCCCAGTGCAGACCAGGATTCACGTAATCTAAATACTGTTTATTGTCAATCTGGAAAGAAAAAACAATCTTTAGATCAGTATACCCTGAATTAATTGCATACTTGAGGTAGAAATATTACTGAACTGTTTGATCTTGCTAGATTTTATTAAGTAGACTATGCAATTGTTATGTGTGTTTGGGGTTGCTTTGTTTACTTTAACTAAAGTCCAGTCTCCCTGAACTATACAATTTAATGAACTGCTTCTGATACTTTTCTTTGAAATGAAGCTGGAAGTTCATTTATGGGATATTACAGTGCAGCCACTCCGTTCCTGCTGCACTGAAATGCCATGGCAGAAGTGGAAGCTGCCAGGCCTGGGGAGAGGTGCAGGCTGCTCCACATAGCAGTGCTGCTCTCCACCTTCTCCACCTTGCAGTGCCCAGGCAGGCTGCTGGTGAGAAAGCAGATGGGTGGCCTCTGAAGTTTTTGTCACTAATAATATCTCAAATTAGGTCGCAGTCATTCTAAGGGTTTCTTTTGTTTTTTCTGCTCACCACACACTCCCTTGGCTCTGCAGCATGTATTTCCCGAAGCTTATTTTTTAAAACAGGAAGCAAGCAAGTATGAAATAGCAGGCATTTTTTCTTCTGTCTACCATGGTGATTTAAATTTTAGGAAAAGTATTCATACTGTGACATAAAAGTTGCCCTTTGCACTCTGATACAGTAAGCTGTTAACGTCTATTAGAATGTTTTCAAAGGATGTTCAGTGTTTCACTTTAAAACAAAAACCCTAAAATAAAATCATCCTCTGATGTAAATCAGTGAAGTTCTGTTGGCATCAGTGAATTACAGTTTTTAGTCCAAACATTGGATGGGATTGATGGCTGTCATATGGTGATCCATAAATACTTACTCAGAAGCCTTCAATAACAATAAACTTGATTGCTTGCAGTTTTTCATCTTTTGCTTTTTGTTCATGGGAGAACTGCACTACCTATCTTAATATTTCTTAAAATGAGTTATTGCAAAGTACCAAAGTGGTTTGCTTCTTGTTTGTGTTATCTGTGGCAGTTGTCTTGTGGGACATGGAGTAGATGCAAATGTGTGAGTCTTACTGGCAATTCAGAACTTGAGCGTGATTGCAAATGTAGAATTAGTGAAGCAGAGTAGTAGGCAAAAAGTATGTATCCTGTGGGGGACCTCGGTAAATACAGTTTTTGTGCAAATTTATGACTGTACTTATCCAGACTGCTCTGACAGTATCATAGATATTTAATCCTATTTTTAATATATTCTGGTCTTGGTAAACAAGGAATTTTTAGTGCTTTTTCTTAAAGAAGAAAAATGAGAGGGAGAGTAAGAGTGCCTTAGAAAGTTAAGGCAATTTTTTTTCTTATAGTCTGGTGTTTTTTTTATAGTCTGGTGTTTATGGAGCTGTTGTCTTGGAATCATAACTTAGCGTGCTAGCTATGGTCCAAGAGGAGTTCCTCAATGAATGTATGGAAGAGCTACGTAATATTTTTCCTCAGTGATATACAAACTAGGTTCATCCTCAGTAAGATGCAGTAGGAACAACCCCCTCTGTCCTTGTAAGGATGCCCTTTATGAGCCTCCAGCATGTGAGCAGACTCAGGACATGCCTGGTATGTCAGTTGACCTTGTGGCCATGGTAAGATATATTAGAGCAAGTATGCCTAAAACAATAAATGTCACTGCTTCAGATGGTTGGAAGAAGTACTGGTAGGTAATATAAAGTAGGTGATACAGTCGTATTGGGTTTTTTCTTCCTTTTATCACAAATGCCTTTCTTTCAAGTGTTGGATAGGAAGCAGTAGACCACAAGTTGTGTAGGTTGTCCTCTTACCAGCACAGAGAATAGGTCAGCACTACACTGAGCGGACTTTTATTAGTTTGAGGAGGGCAGATCAGGTCTTCTTATATGCTGTTCTCATTGGTTCTTTGATGAACTGCATCAGGCTTCTATTTATTTATCTTATTGCTGCACCCTAGCCTGTAAAAATAACAATAATGCTCTTTCAGCCATGTAAATACTTAAATCCGGGGTTTTTCAATCAGGGATAAGTATTTTGCAAATTCTATAAACTTGCAGCTGGTCAAATTCCACTGCACTGGGTGGGCCTCACCATTGCAGGTGTTGGGCTTGGAGAAACCTTCTCATCAAAGACTATATTGATGTATGTGAAAGTTTGTTAGTATGTGGTGACATAACATCCAAGGTGTTTGATTTCTGTTCTTTTAGCTGGAGTTCATTATTGCAGGCAGAATATGAGAATGAGATGTTGCGCTGCCAGCCTGGCTCTCACATCACCTTCATTCCAGCCTCAGAACGCAGCAGTACTGCAGCAGTTGCTGCACTGCAGCTATTCCCTTCCTCTGGAGAATCTCCAATAACATTAAAAATGCTTTTCAATATTCCAAATGTGTCACTAGGAGGATGAAATAACAAAGGTGTGTGCATTCCTTCTGAGATATTTGCAGCTGATAATTGTTTTGAAATGTGATATTTATGTTATCTTGCTGTGCTCTTCTGTTCATCTGCTGCCTTGGAGAGGGAGGGAGGCAATATGATAAAAATCTGTCTTGGTAGCAGTGCAGGGTGTTCTGTTTTCAGTTTAGGTAAAAGGTGTAAAATCATTGCATGAAATAGCTGGTGACTTAACTCATTGTGGAAATTGACATTGCTGGAGAAACATTTTGTAATGTCCAGAAGTACAGGGAAATAACTTGGCAACAGTGAGCAATTCAAGCCACAATAATAGGCATGCAAAGACAGGTAGTTCTTAAATAAGCAAATAGATCTGTGTTAAAATAGATTTCTTCTCTCTCCCCACTCCAACCTCCAGACAGAGCTACAAATATAGATTTAGTTGTCTGTGTCAACCATTCTTACTGACATAAGAAGTATAAACGGTGAGGAAATACGCAGGTCACATATGATCACATCATAAGTCAACTTTCAGAAGCTTTTGGATTTGCAGTTAAACTGAAAATCCTGTGGACAACTTTCTCCTCTTTATCCTCTTAGTGACGTCTCTGTGCATAAAGATTTAAGATACCTTTTTTTTCTGGTTAATGACTTCATGGACCTTTTAAAAGCATTTTCCTGTGCATTGTATCTTTGTAAAAGAAGTTATTCACTGAAAAGTCTGCTTTTCTTCCTCTATTATATATGCACAATAGATTACAAATTTAGAGGTTGGACATAATTTAATTTTGGTGTTTGGATATGTGTCTTTGCATCTGTGTATGCTAGTTTTATTTCACTTTACAAAGGACAAGCCTTTTCACTTCTGAGTTTTAGGGCTTTGAAATGTAAGAGTGTGTTGATTTGTGCTATATATAGTATGTTGAAGTTAAATGTCTTGAAACACAGGACCAGGATTGTTTTTAAGTGGCAAGTTTGCAGGAGTTTATTAACAGTCACTGTATTATAAAGATTTCACATTGAGTATCTTAAGCTGTATTTAGATCTATTTAGAAGTTATTTTTGAGGAGAGACTGTATGTGGGAAGATAAAGAATCTTGACATACTGGTCTTTTTTGTAGCTTTTTGAGCCGTGTTCTCTGTGTTAAAATTCCTATGATGTTTTTTAGCCTTGGTCCAAACAGTTGTTCTCAAATCAGTTGTTCTTAAAACTCCCCCCATATGTCTCTAGGTAAATCTGCAAACGGTCAAACTGTGGAATAACAACCCACTTGCAATAGCCATGTTTTTAAGGTTACTATTTAGGTTTTGACATTGAAGGATCAAATCTCTGATCTTCCAAAGGCTTCTGTTTGGCTTTGGGCAGGTCAGAGACTTTTCTGATGTACATGAAATAAAATCCCAAGTAGAGTTGCAATATTGCAGAATTGAATGAGCTTAAGCCTTAACACCTTGAATTACCAGCAGGTATGAGGATGTGTTTATGCAGATGAAGTGATGTGTCTAGTCTGTAAATGACCTCATTTTCTTGTTTTTAGAAAAGAATGAGCATATTCTATTTATGTTGAAAAGTTCATTAAGTAAGAGAAGATCAGCCTCATGCTCACATACAATAGAGAGCAGATGTAAGGTGTACTACTGTCCCACTGCTCAGCCCAAAAGCAAAGTAAAGCCCGTACTCATTATTGTAGCTGCATCCTGGAGTAGCCTAGTCCAAACACAGAGGTTTGCCATAGGGACAAGCTGTGGAAAAGTGGTTGTTCTCTTGGGTGATTTGGTCAAGTTTAACTATGTCCCTTGTAGAAGTAGTAAATTTTTTGGTTCGAGACATAGTCTCCGGCTACAGTGGAGAGAAACACTATGAAGTGAAGGAAGTCTGTAGGTGGTTTCAGGGCTGGTAATAGTTTCAAGTGTGGTGCATCAGGTTATTGAAATGGGGTCTGTGCAGGTGAATTCGGTGATTTTACATTGTGCAGTGATTCTGGTTTTCGTGAAGGCTTCTGCAAAGCTATTTCACATGTAACTAGGTTTGCAGTAATACTATGGTGAAAAATTAGTGGAAGCTATCTGGTATCTTGTGTGTTTGGTAAACCCTGTGTTACTCTAGAAAGCAAAAAGAGTACAAACTTCATTGAAACTCATTCCTATTTTTGCAATAGTGTACTTAGCTGGGGACATAGGTGGTGTTTCCTATTGTCCTCTCCCCTTTTGTAGGAAGCAGAGTGGGTCATGGGGCAACTCATAGTCTTGGATCTGGAAAAATTCCTGTAGGTTGAAAGAAGCCGTGTAAGGCAGCTCTTGACAGCAGGTGATTGTGCAAGCCACTCTTACCACTTCTGTCAGACTGCTGAGAAGCTTCTTTTATCTTGCATGGAGTAACCTCAAACATTTCTTCAGTCCTGAGGGGCAGAAGCATGCTTTCTTTGTCTCCTATCTCTGCTATTTCCAGATTACGCTAAAAGGTGAGGACAAAGAATTTCCTATTCTTAACAAGCAAGGACAGAACAAGTGGACAAGGAAAATTTTCAATTTGGCTAAATTAAGATCACATGATATTTTGCTGTTGTGCTAGCTACCAGCCCTGCAGATGTTTCCTTTCTTTCCAGTTTAAGGATGTAGATGTTAAGAGGCGAGGCTTTTGCTAATGGGTCTATAAGAAAACAAGGAAGCTCTCAATTTCTCTTTGTTGTTAATGTTTTTCGAACTAAATTTAATATTATGAAATCCATGTTTGTAGTTGTAAGTAACGAAATTTGAGATACAAACAAAACATATTGTGAAAGTAGTTTGCATCTCTGTCCTGTGGAGTCCATTTACTTTTTAGTGTGTTTCTCAGTGCTGTTGATTGAAATAGGTTGTTACTCTGTGGAAGTATAAAATATTGCCTAAACTGAAATGCACTTAATTATTCTTTGCACTTAATCTGCAAAGAATCCCAATCAATTACTATGCTTTTTGGATGTGCACAATCTACTACAAATATGTGTATATACATGGTCACACACAACACAGTATAATTTTTTAATGTGTATATATGTGTATAAAAATAAAATAGACATATGGTCAATTAGGATCACTTTAATGAACTGAAATATGCAAAACTTGGTAGTACCTAGTATTTAAAGGGAGATTTGAGAAGCTAGTTTATGTCTGTTTGTGGTAATTCAGGGGTTTGGGGCTAAGTGTGGAGAAATTCTGATTGAGCAGTGGTGGAGCAGTAGTCATACTAGACATGATCTTGGTTTTGGTGAAGTTGTCAGCATTGTACAAAAAGTACAGTCCAGCTATCAGAACTACAGTATGAGAAAACCAGAGCTTGTGCTGTGTTTAAAAAAAAAAATTAAAAACATTAAGTCTAGCCAGACTTAGTAGGTTGGGATTTTCCCTACTTCAAAGTAGAAGAACTCTTTCTGAATCTCACCTGGCCTGGGAAGCTGAATGCTGTTTTCATTCAAGCAAGTATGTCTAGCTAGGCTCAGTTTGCAGAACCACTTGGGATGTCACTGGTTTTCATTTAGAGCCAGGTAAACTGAAAAATTTTCAGTTGAACAGACACGGGGAGGGAACATTTTTGAGATCATCCTTGCTGTAGATAGCCTTTAGCTTTGTTTTTTAGATCTTATGGAGTAGTGATGAGACTGACATTAGCACCAATTGCTTTACAGAGCTGCCTTGCATGAACAGAAGAGTGCAGTAAGGCAAGTTTGAGCTGTGTAAGGGCTTGCACACATGGAGACTTTTATTCTTTGTTTTCTGTGTATGCCTTGACCTTTATGAGAACTGAAATCCTTTATCTTGAAAATACTGTTTCTCCTTGGAATGACTGTTTACTACAACAGTAGTAGTGCAGAAGTAGACAGAAAGTACACAGAAACATGTATCCCTCTGTCCTCCTTCCAACCCCAAACCAGTTCTGTAGCCTGCGTGGTGCTTGACAGAATTGCATGTTTCCTTCCCTGTGCCTCCCAGCCATCTGCCATGCTGGCACAGGTGCTTTGATTTTGGAAGGTCACAGATTTCCCACTTACTTCATACACTGGGGGTAGTCGTGTATTGCCATCTCAGTTGCCTTTCTCCTTACCTGGTCTGGGTTTGAGGATATGATTTATGTATTTTATTGAATTAGAGTATTCTAATTAGAATCCTGAGAGGCACTCAAAATTTGGTGTCCTCACTAACCCCTGCTGCAGGCAGCTGCTGCCTTTGTTATTGAACTAAACAGGCTTCTATTCCATCTGGGTGAGATTCACAGTCGTAAAAGACAGCAGTTAGGTGTGCTCCCAGGATTATATCCTAACACATGCATGGATTAAGTTTGGTTAGCCCACCAAAAAGGACCCAGGCTTAGTGCCATAATGGTGCATTAAAGAGATAACAGGTGAGCTCCTGTGAGGGATGCACCTGGACCTCTGGTCACTCCATCAAGTGATGCTCGCAGCTTTATTGACTTCTCTTGCTCTGAATTGTCTTGTCTCATTATGGGTCTCAGCAAGACCCATGAGGGGGCTGAGAGAGGGAGAGCTGCTCATGGAGATCACCTCGCTGCTGCTGGTGGCTGCTTTGGTCCCACCTCACCAACCCAGGCGAGCTGCAAACAAGGAATGGCATTGTTCATCTTCCCCTTAGTCTTTTGGTGATCACTAATAACCTGTTTCTGTTTTCCTGTCGTTTGATATTGAACCATTAATTGTAGTAAAAGTCTCTACGTGTAGTCATAAAGGATTTGGATCTTGTTCTAGTAATAGTTGAGTTCTTCAGTTTGTGTGCCATTTCCAATTAGTGCATCCCACTCACCTGCAATACAAGAGAAATGTTAGTGTTGGGGTGTCTCAGCAAATATCCTCCACTTCATGTATGCATGGGAAGAGATGAATGGGGACCCTGCTGATTCTGAGTGCTGACACTTTCCTGGAGTTTGGGAGTCGAAGTTTCCTCTGGAAATTCTTTTTTTTTCTTCCACCTCCACCCCTGCCACTTCATGAAGAGCTGCAACATGGAAGAAGAGCTGTGCCTCTGGTTCCAAAACTAGACAGCAATGAAGCCAGAGTGAGGGCCCTGACTAGACCAGCTTTATGTGTCTCTATTAATGCTAGCTACTGATGGTTTTATATGTGTGGACTCAGGCTGCATTTATTTCCACATCTTGTCTTTCTCTTGTGGTGAGTGTGGTTCTGTAGCTGTTTGATCTTTAGAGCTTTGAGGGTTTGTTTACATCTCAGTTTCCAGTTTCAGGTGCTTCATGGCATGGCAGCCTCCTCTTAATAACTACTGAAAATAGGCTCAGCAGTTACAAGCACTGAGCAACCAAGTCCTTCCTGCAGCTTTCTTAAATATATGGTCTGTACTGTTAGGTTGAGCATATTGAGCTGTGAATCTGTATTGCATTTTCGTTGTATTTTGAGAGTTCAACTCATTATTGGATAGAGGGAAGCTTATTTTTAACTTAGAGTGATTTATTTCTACTTGGCAAAGCTCACTTTCACAGGAGTTGATTACACTCAGCCATGCCCAAGTAATGTTCGTATTTCTAAAAGGTAGACAAGAAAAAGGATGTGCTTTTGGATTGAAGTATATAGAGCATGCAGGTAGGACCAGCTAATGAATGCCATCAGCTTAAATCTATACATAAATTAAACATTAATTAGTAATTTTTCTTTTAACTTTGTTGCTTGTTTAGTATGAAGGGAGTAGCATGCAAAAATGAATGTTCCAGTTTGACACTCAAAGTAGTGAAACATTCGGGATACTTGTTGATTGGCTGTGCATGCTAATTTTGATGTTAGTAAAGAAGGGACAACTTTGGTATTATGCATGCACTGCTGCATGCATTTTTGGAATTCAGCTTAGAGTTTTTTAACAAGTCTAGCATGTACAGCTGTTAAATATTCAATTGGTGTTTTTATTTTTTTTTAATTCTTTTTTCTTTTGCCTCTCTTCCTTTCTGCAGATTCTAGATGCCTTTTTTTTTGTTGTTGTCAGCTACTATCCACAATCTTACATTTAGGATTTTTATAGATTTCCTCCTATCTCACCAGTGTGGCAGATTGATTTCTGACCATCCTTGTGAGTTTGAAGAATGTTGTTGATTATACACTCTAGCCATCTTTCAAGGGTGTAAAATGATGAAACACTTCTTTGAGGGAAGGATATTCATTGTATATATACTGACAGGTTTTACTTCCTGCCTGAATTTCTGTCTTTCTCAACATCCTACCTGTTCAGGGCAAGATTACAAATTTTAGTAAGCATAAAAGTCAGAAGTTTGGACAAGTGAGTATTTGACACAGAGGCCTAAAATGATTGTGTGGGCTTGGGGTTTTCTCTGTTCCAGTTTTCCTACTGGTTTCCTTGCAGCATTTTTTTTCAATAAGAAATTAATATTTTTCTTTATGAACTAATTTATTTATTTTGAGAAGTAGGCTGTGTTCTGAATACCTGGAAGATGGATTTACTTAAAATATCACTTTTGTGTCAGTAATTACTTTTCTTCAACTTGGAATAACTTCTGCATAAGATGCTGTTTGTATGTTCCAGTTTGATTTAAAGACACATTAGAAATTACCTCACTACATCTTTAGGCCGTTTCAGTACATGATCATAGTGTTTGGCTTTACAAGTGGAACCCATTTCCCTCGAAATTTTGGTTTATTGTCTTGAGAACTGAAAGAAAAAGACTCAATTTACACCTTATGTGAGTGATCCTGCTTCTCACATGCTGCTGAGATAAAATATTGTCTGTCTTCGTGTGCTGGTTATACCTTCCTATACTGCAAATGGAGATAATGTATCTCAGAAAAAAGTTGTATAATCTTTGATATGGCTGTCTTATAGGCAGGCTTTTTTCCTTCACATTCTGTAGTCTTAGCCAGAAAAGACCTTTTTTTTTCTTCTTTGTTAGCATTTAAAGAACCTAATGCGTTGTCACATTAAAATAAGGCCAGACTATTCTAGAAACGCCTTTTTTCTCTGCAATAGCAGATTTAACAGGGCAGTTAGCTAGGTGATAATGACTGGGTACAAAAATTGGGGAAAGTAAATGACTGTATATAGGAAATAGCCCTGTTTTTAAGTGAGTCTGAGTCAATGCTCATTTATTAGAGTATTTGGAATATCCTGTCAGTGTCTCAGGAAGAGTTTAGGGATTAATAACTACGCTTTTTTGCTCTGGCTTATGTCAGTAGTTACTTAAAAAGCCCTAAAAACCATACGATGGCTGTTGAATCAGTAAAATCGGGTATTATATCAGCCTATTTTCTATTCAGCGTATATTTATCTAGCTGAACTGCCATATCAGGTATCACTTTTCTTTGTAGACTAGCTAAAAGTTGAACACTTGTAAATGCAGCTGAAGCAGGTGCTGCTTAGCACAGGCTGTCTCCATTCTGTTACTGATGTACTGATAGATAAATCCCCTGGATGGTCTGGTGGTGGGGGGGGGTTTGGCTAGTAGGGGGAGTGTTTTACATTTTGTTTTTCTTGTTTGTTTTTAGTTTGTTTTTTAAATACAGATTTAGGCTCCAAAAAAATGTAGTGTGGGAAAGCCTTACATCTACAATGAGACTTTTATTTATGTAATTTATTTGTGAAGCATTCTGTGTATGGTAAAAAACACAAAACAATTTAAAAAGGGTGCAAATCTGGATGCCAGTCCTGTGCCTCATTTCTTTAGAAATAATTTTGAACTTGTGTACTGAACACAAAATACAGATAGAAATTGATTGCTCATTTCAACTTTAAAAGGGCTTGAATGATTTTTTCCAGAATTGACAATGCAATATGTCAATTACCTCTTGTATTCACCACTGTTCACCTAGGAAGACAGTGTTCAGAACTTGGACCATACCTATTTATCTGTTTAGGTAGTCAAGACAACTATTCTTCATTGATAGCTTAGTTTGCAGTTGCCTGTGACTGTCACCTAAAGATTTTTAGCTTGCTCAGTACAGGTCTGTAAATTGATCAGAAGATCAAAAATTGGAGGGGCTTTAGAGAGGATGCAGGTTGGATGTGTTAGCTTTTTTAGTTTTTATTTTAAACTGATATAATGGGAAACTATTGCTTTGAGACTTACTTTTAATCGGAAATAATATTATTAACAAACATCAATGCTGATTTTACATTATTTTGTTACTGTGTGTTAAGCTGCCAGTGATTCATGTAGGTTTTTATGGTGCCATCTGATTTTTTTCATGGATGCTTTCATTGCTCAGAAAGAAGGGTTAAATACAATATTAAAAACAAGATATGCATTTTATAATGCACTTAAACATCTGTTGTATATCCTTGCAATTGCATAGAACAGGAAATGATAATTTGAGATACATTGTGCAGAAACCTTGTACGAAAAATTCCCAAGGGAAATGATGCTTGAATCAGTAGCCTGGGATTCTTCAGTCCTTGCACTCAATTGTATGCATTCTGACTTTGATTTTGAGGACTGAATATATACAGAAATAAACATACTTCAGTAAGGAATATGGCACAGTAAGCTTTGGTTTGTTAGATCTTACATGAAAATGAAGCATTCATTTTTCATCTCTTGTAATGCAAATGACTCTGCCCAAAAGACAAATTACCTTATGGATATGAGATACTTATGTGTTTGTAACTTGATATTTGATTTGCAGGGAAAACTGTGTAGGGACTTTGCCTTCAGTTGTGTGTACTTGCCTGTGCTAAATATCATCTGTTTCTTGCTTGCTGTCTTGCATCCTTATTTTGTTTATATTTTTGAGAACTTTTCTTGTTCTTTTTTAAAGTCTTTTCTGGCAAGGGATATTCCGGTGTGTGTGGCATGGTTGGAAGTGTCACAGGGTTACTCAGCAGATGTTGACTCTCTTTATAAAATCAGATTCTTCATAGTGGTGGCTGAAAGTTGCTATTGCTGAACGTCTCACATTTGTTACTGATACTGACTTTTTCTGTTACTCTGTTGGCAGACCTTGCAGGGGGTCCAAGGTTGACATGAAGTTCACTTTCCCCTTCTGGCATGCTCTTTCAAGAAATAATTATTTGACTGTGGATTTATGAATAACTTCTACTTCGGTGAATGCTTGTGTGAATGCTAAAAGCTTACATGAAATTACAAGGAAATTAGAGGTTCTCTTGCTACACTGAACTGCTGCAACTCCTGTTTGTCAAAGCTAGTGAAGTTTTCTGTATGGCTCTGTTTTGAGCTGAGGTTACAGTACTTCTGTTTGTAAATTACAGTGATCAGTTGTTACACATACTAAAATTACCTTTTGGCTAATTAAGGCAGTTGTTGTTAGAAAAAAGATGCAAGTATATTGTAGAATTAGATTTTTCAGTGCTACATTTAGGCTTGCTGTTTACATATTTCTAACTAGGGGTATTTGCTTATGAACATTTTTCAATATATGTGGTTGTTGGATCATTTGAAACTTTGCATTATGCATTGCCTATAAAAATCTGAGAGGAGAAACAAAAGATTGCAAGGGAACATTAAATAGATGGGTTGCTGTGACTCACTTGATTGAGGAAATCACTGTCATTTTTTAGAGGCCAGTGATTTATTTTATTTTTTTTTTTTCCTAGGAGCTATTTCTTTTGCCAGTTTACTAGGATTAAAATGTTCTTACTGGCTCCAGTTTCTGCTTGTATTCTGAGATTGAAGGCCTGAAAAGGGACATGTATTTGTGCAGAACGGATAAAATCCTCTCGTGTTCAGAAGCTGAACAGAGTGGTTGGGAACACCTCAATAGCAAACTCCATCTTTAGGCTAAAGGATTATGTAAATTTTACCCTAATCTTTGCATTGTTTGAACTTTAAACTCAAGCCACTCCTCTTGGCAGTTCCACAGTGCTCACTAATTTTTCGTTCATTAGTCATCTAATTGCACAGTCTTCTCGGTTTCACACTAACACTTTAAAACATGAATGAAGATGACAGATGAGGACAGACTAGGCTGAGATAAAGTCCTTGATAGTTATGACTGTTCTTTCCAAAATCTGCTGTTAATTCTTTCAGGCTGTTTGGATCCTGTCAGGCTGCTTTGGATTCTCCATATTTTCTTGTTTCTGAAGCAGCTCAATTTTTTGGCTTGGCTGTACAGTCAACACCCTTCTCCATTTGTATGTTTTTTTTCTTGCTGAAAACAGGGTTTTTGGAGGCAGGGAGTCTTTGGAGCACTGGCTAGTATTTTCTGGTTCTGCCTGCTGGACATAGCAAGATGTGGTTTTCTAAGGACAAACCATAGCACCTGTGGACAAATGCATTGTGTTTTACATACCTGAATGCAAAATGTTGTTCTGGTGGTTTAACTCTCACCAAGGAGCTGCAATATTTTCCTTGTAGTAATACATGTTGCTGTCATTGCGGTTAGAGTGGAAATATGCTGTCTTGTCTGTAGATGTTGGTTGGACTAGGCTGAGCCCACCTTGCCAGCAAGCACTGCAGTTTGAGATTTCAGCTCTAAGACTGAAGCAAAAGAGATTATTTTGGAGTAGGACAGGGAGAAAACGAAGCAGTAAAGTCTGACACGGATCAGCCAGTTGCTGAGCCACAGCAGCAGAGCTACTGGAGGACAAGAAGACTATTATTTCTGTTTGAATACCCTTTCAATAGGCTATAGGCTCTGGTATCTAAATTTGTTTCATGCATCGTTGAACTAGAATCTGTAGAGGAGTGTCATAGGATTTTGCATGCTTTCTTTGTATGTCTCCCGCCTTTGAGTGCTGGTGTGGCACTCACTTTGAAAGTTGAAATGGAAGATTTTATGTAAGGCTGAGAAGATAAATATTGTAATATGTTTTTTGAGTGATAGGTATATAAAATTATCCGTAAGAAAAAAACCACCCAAGGTTGCATATTTCTGCATGAGAAGGAGGATTGCAGTAGGACTGTAAATGGAAAGGAGATTTTTTACTTTGGTGTTTAGAATTTGCATACTGAAATGTTCAGAGAAAATAGCTAAGGGTGGAAAAAGCAAAGGTGAAGTCATTGATAGGACCAGAGGAAAATGTCTTGCTGAAGCAGCCTCACCAATTGCATGATCTGTTTTGTTCTTATATTAAGTAAGGAGATACTAGTCAAGAAAATCATGCCTGAATTGTGAGGAAAGAAGTTTGTTTTGTACTTGTGTTTGTGAGATATGTACAGCCAGAAATGGGGTCCCAGAAGTCATGTGTTTATCGCTAAATAAAAGGCAAATAGAAAATGCAAGCTGTATACATTTCTTGTGGTTCATTCAAGTCTTTCACTGTTACATTTTAACTTTTTTAATATAAAGCCTCATTTAAAAAGTAAGAGTTACTCTATGTGCAATATGACCAGAGATGCAGTGGTGTAAGGGATAATGCTTTAGAATACACATTTGAAAATACTAATGATCATCAACATATTTTGGTTATGGGGGGACAAGTTCTATTTTCAAGTGTACACGTATGTTTAGGAATTTACTCTTGTTTTCTTTTTATTTTTCAGTGAACCAAATTAAAACTTCTCTGCATATCTTTTTCTTTTTTAGACATCAAAAAATAAAGATGGAAAAGAGCAGAGTGAAGCTGTATCACCATCGGAGGAGGAAGAAACTTTCTCTTGGCCTGGTCCTAAAACTGTTGTGCTAAGGAGGACATCTCAGGGTTTTGGCTTCACCTTAAGACACTTCATAGTTTACCCTCCGGAATCTGCAGTTCAGTTTTCTTTTAAAGTAAGTGGAATTAATAATGAAGTACTTTATATAAAGCCTTGTACCATTTAGGGTCAAAAATCCAGCTTACTTGGAAGTAAATGTGTTTACAGATCTGTCTTACACAGACAAAAGGTCACTTGTAAGATGGGTAGGCTCCTGGCATTGTTTAATAGCTGTTTGCTGATCTGTTCCAATAAAATGGAGTTGACCGAGTATGTCAGTCAGTTAAAAATATTTGTCTCACAGGTAAGACCAGTGGTCATCACAGAATATTTCTCTGTACAGATTTTTCTTTTACCCAAAGCCAATGTCATTAATTAGTCTGTACATATTTTAAAGTGTGGACTTCAAGGGTGTGAGGTTTGGGTTTTGTTGTTGTTATTGTTGTTCCCCCCTTTCCAAACTGAAGTTTGTCATACCATCATACTAAGGGATGAAGAAGCATTAGTTGGCTTTAGTTTCTAACTGAGTGTCCTGAAATCAATATACATTAGAATGACAGATTGTGTTTCTATGTCACATTCTTTCTGCTGAAAAGAGTATCTGCAGTTCTCTGTTAGTCAAGAGCCAAATATGTACAAAATATATACAGGCCTACAGGAAAAGACAACTTTCTTAAAGTATTTTACATTTTTTTTAAATTTTAAACAAGGACATCTAAATGTTAAGTAGCTAATTGGTCTTCCTTGCTCAAAGAGTGTACGTGTTCTGTTTTGTGACTGAACCTTTGGAAAGCTGCTCTAGTACCTGGTGTTGAGAAAAAGTCCATTTAATAATGAGAGGAATTTGAGAATTGAGAGAGGGTGTTTCCTAGTGAGTTCAAATAACATTTGCTCATTTTAAAGGTGTCAAGTGTAATGGTTTTCATGAGCCATGCTATCTCTCAGCTTTTGTTTTTCCAGTTAGGCAGAATAATAGATTCTTACCAGGCAGGGGAATGGACATTGAAGCTTTCTGGAAAGAGCCTGAAGTTAATTGACTCGTGTGTCCCTGCAGATGTCTTTCAATAAAATGTCTGTCTTTTAAAATGCCTGTCGTTGGTGGCTGTAAGATTTCTTTTGAAGTAGAAAAAGCTTTGCAGAAGAAAGTTGGCACATTTTTACAGTTAACTTCAGCTGTTCAGCCTCCACTTGAGTGCCTAAAGTTTTTCCTTGGTAAGGAATGACTGAAGTTATATGGAAATGAAACTATTAGCAGTATCAGGTGATCCCAGTATTTCTGTCCTTGAGCACAGGTAATAGCAGTCTCTGGTTGAATTCAATGTGAAACGGAGGAAGGGAGGGTGGGGAAGCCTTAGCCTTGAGCAGAACAAATCACATGCACTTGCTAGCATCTCTCAACAAGAGTCCCTATTTGTGCTGAGGGTAAAAATAAACAACGTGAGCAGGATTAACCTCTTTAACTAAGAAGTGACTGGATATGTTTTGGAAAAAAGCCATCACTACATGTCTTGGAGGTAGTCAGTATGTTTTTCACATGCAAAAGGAGACAGGCACAAGGGAAGGACATTGTAAAATAGAAATATCAGTATTCCTCTCTTGTTTGTGTCTGATGGTTTCTGAGAGACCCAAGCAGTTTGTAGTGAGCCCAACACCTGTAAATCTCCAGACAGGTCTTGAAGTCTAACTCACACTTTTTCTGCAAGCGAGATCTTCATGCCTTAATTTTTTTCTGTGTTTCTTCTCTGATATGTTAGAATCTGGTTAATTCATTCCTATTTCTGTCTGATTTTGAAAAAGTAAGAATGAGATGATTGGATATTGCAACACCTTTATTCATGGATTCAGTTACATGTAAAGATGATAGGGTTCATTTGGACATACCCCTGATCTGTAATTCTGTAAATTAACTGAACACTTACATTCGCTTTTCTTCCTTTTAATGTCTATGAGGTGAAGCAAAAAAAAAGAACAGATCTTCCAAATTATTACTTACGAGTCTTCATAAGGTGGCTTTTGTAGAAATCTATATACCTAAGTTATGGTACAAAAGAATGAAATTCACCTGTTGTCAGCTTGATCCTAATATGAGGCAAATCTGATTTCTCAGCTGTTCAATAGAATGTTTGATCAGATAAGGTTACCAGCTAATTACAGTCTCTGTCATCGATTCTAAGCTCTAGTATCATTCCTCTCTCTTTCCTCATTGATCAAAACTGTTAAGTGCCTCACAAGTCACAGATGTTTCGTTTTGCACATCTCAAAGGGAGTATAATGCTGAATATTTTTTGGTTTTTTGACGGTCTTGAATCTTGTAGTAGCCTTGTCTCTTCTTCACATCTGAGAATGCAGTCACCACTGATGTAAGACAGAGACTACAGCTGCATGTTGAAGATGCCCTTGGTGTAACAGCTGGAGTCACTCAATCCTCAACCTGTTTCTCAGAGCATGGCCCTTTTGTTATCACAAGTGTCAATGTGATGCTGGTGCTTTAGATCAGTGCAGAAATCTCTACTATTTACCACAGGGTAAAAAGCATTCTTTTATTGTTTTTTCATTTCCCCCTGTACCTCACCCCCCAAGGTAAGCTTGCCCTACGATCTCTTAAATTTTACTGCAGATCAACATAAAATAGAGGTAGTGAAGAGAGAAAAATATCTGCAAGTGCTTTCTTTCAAACATTTTTCCACTTTCTTTGTGGATGTATATGTTTTTGACTTTTTAATTTTAATACCTACTGTAGGTTCCAGTTCAAAAATACCTAGTGAAAATGTCTCTATTCAAAGTTCTGCTCCTGTTGCTTGTTGGTTTTGTGTTTGAAAAAGCTGTTAATGGGTCAGGTGAAATCCTCTGAGAAGAGGAGGAGAAGACTCTTCACAAGGGGCGAACAGTGGCATTGCTAGGATGCAGAACATATTAGTCTTAGCCTGCAGGGTATGGTGAACATCACACCACACCTGGATATTCAGTAGGAGTTGGAAGATAAGCTTTCTGCATGCTGGAGGATGCTGCTGTTTGGAAAGCCACTGAGGTGAATTTTCTTGGAAGCAAAGAACTGCGTGCCAGAGGACGTACTGAGTGGAGAAGAGTGGGCATTACTTTATGAAATGTTTAATAACCTGTTCTCTGCCTAGGTGTGTTTGAGGTGTTGAGGTTTTAAGTTTTGAAAAGTTAAGCGTCCTAGTTGTTAGTCCAATAAAACCCCTGTTCAGTTGGAAAGCATTTTTGTTTATTGTCCTGAAGAGCTCTCTGCAAGGAAGGAGATCTAGGCAGATCTGCCTCCAAGACCTGGCTGACTGCTGAGTCCCAAAACAGACCTGTCTCAATACGTAAACACCTAATAGTACTCCAGGACTTTAGGTGTGGGTTTTTTTGTTTGTTTGTTTTCTTTTTTTTTTGTTTTGTTTTTTGGGTTTTTTGGTTTTTTTGTGACACCATTTCCCCATGTAAAGATGATTAGTTATGATCAATTCAGAGAAATGTCTGCATATTTTTAAATGAAATACTAGTATATTGTATTTAATTTAAAATACTTATATTTTTATTATATATGTAATATTTTTATATTGTATCAAGTTCATTTAGCATTCAGTATGTATGTAGTGCTGCAGGTCTAGGCCAAATTCAGGATACTGTGCTAAGTTTTACTATCTTTTCAGTGTTTCTGCATAAAACAGCTATTTAAGTACAAATCAAGGATCTCTTTCTCATTGTAATTGGCCTTAATTAACTCATTTATAATCACTCTGATAGGTTATAGAACAAAAAGTTGTCTGGTAAGTCTGTTGGGAGGGNTGTTTATTGTCCTGAAGAGCTCTCTGCAAGGAAGGAGATCTAGGCAGATCTGCCTCCAAGACCTGGCTGACTGCTGAGTCCCAAAACAGACCTGTCTCAATACGTAAACACCTAATAGTACTCCAGGACTTTAGGTGTGGGTTTTTTTGTTTGTTTGTTTTCTTTTTTTTTTGTTTTGTTTTTTGGGTTTTTTGTTTTTTTTGTGACACCATTTCCCCATGTAAAGATGATTAGTTATGATCAATTCAGAGAAATGTCTGCATATTTTTAAATGAAATACTAGTATATTGTATTTAATTTAAAATACTTATATTTTTATTATATATGTAATATTTTTATATTGTATCAAGTTCATTTAGCATTCAGTATGTATGTAGTGCTGCAGGTCTAGGCCAAATTCAGGATACTGTGCTAAGTTTTACTATCTTTTCAGTGTTTCTGCATAAAACAGCTATTTAAGTACAAATCAAGGATCTCTTTCTCATTGTAATTGGCCTTAATTAACTCATTTATAATCACTCTGATAGGTTATAGAACAAAAAGTTGTCTGGTAAGTCTGTTGGGAGGGACAGCCCTGTGTGAAGAACAGATGACCTTGGAAATTGAGGCTGTGGTTTAACACATTTCATTTTGGCAAAAGTACTTGACTGTGCTTCTGTGGGGACACGCACCAGACTGGGAATTGCTGTGCATTCTGGAATAGCCCATTCATGTATTGTCCTTCCTTCCATCCCTCCTTTCCCTTAAGAAAGTGAACAAGTGTGTGGAAGATTCCTTAAGCTAGCATTGCAAAAAGCCAGCTTTTAACATCAGGTGTTTATTAGCATTTGCTAGAAACACTGGTTTTGCATGTGAAGTTTGTCCTCGAAGTTCATTTGTCTGAGAGGCAAGTAAGCAATAAAAGAACCTGCTCTTCAGGTGTGGATGCAGCATATACTGACATCTTGCCATGTGTAAGGGGCGAACGTGGGAGGGAAAGCTTGGGTTATAAAGCATGCATTCAATTTTTTTAAAGCCTGGTCTCATTGGCTTCATACCATGAAAAACTAATGTTTTGCAGCTGTCTTTGATTACAGCACTTTGCATGGCCAGTGACAAACTGACAAACCCGCTGCAGTAGTTCATAAATTATGGCATTTCTACATTAGCTAAATTTTCTCTTCAAAAATGTTTGTTATATCGCATCAACAAAGTAGCTTCCCAGAACACGTAATCCAGATTTTCCAGACTATGAGTTCTAATATTTCAAGTCCTAAAAATGTTTTTTCACTTGACAGATTGGGTCACAACTCAAAACATGAAGTTAGCCTTGTCTAATATATGGCTTGGCTGCTGATCATAGTTCAAAACCAACTGGCTGTTACAGGGTTTCAAGAATAAGGAGTCAATGGTACTTGCCTTCTAGTGTGCCATTTTTACCAAAGTATAGAGCAGACAGGACTGTCCAACTTTGCCACCCAAGCAGTGTATGTCTGTGATAATTATCATGGCTTTTAAAAAGTAGAATATGTGCTAGATTGTTGTTAGTTCAGTGTTTTGGGTTGGGGGGAGTTCTTCTATTCTTTATTTCTTTCTTCTTCAAAGTTCTCTTCCTGTAGTATCTTACAAAGCTCCAGCAGAACTTTTCTATGTCTTGCAAGAAATTTATTGCTCCTAGGACAGACTTGTCTCTTCCTCATTGTGATACAGTGTTCATATCCAGATCTTATTTCCTCTCTATCTCAAGTAATTTTCTCTTGAATGGATTGCTCAGGTCAGTGTGTAGTTCTTTTGAGCCTATTTAATATGAAAAACCGGTGATTTTTCTTTAAATGCAAAATACCTAGAAATTTGGAATTAGTCCATTTAAAAGTAGGAGGAAATAGATGGTGAAAATTATTTCTGTGGTCATTTCCTTGCTCCTTCTTTCCTTCAGGAAAAAGCTATTCTAATTAGCCGAGGCGAATTGTTAGAAATACTTTTCAAATACTACCTGTTAGTCTCAGAAATTGTATTTGAATATTTATTGAATATTTATTACTCTGTGAAGGCTACAGTTTAGAAAGCAAGCAGGTATTTTCAAAATTAGATAATTTTGCTTCTTAAATGTTAGAATTTTGCAGACAAGGTTAACCGTGATCTTCATAACAAAATATTGACAAGAAAGGAACTTCAGTAATAATCTTTTCAGTGTAAGCATGCCATTTTCCCTTTGTAGTTTCTGGTTGTGTGATTTTTTTGAGGTCAGTGAGCAGAAGGAGACTCTTCAAGCTTGTTATTAAATAGTGTTTGGGGTACATATTTTTCCATAGTAGTAGTACTGAAGGTAAAACAGACTTGATCTTTCAAATTTCAGGAAGACTATGCAGACCTTGCTTACAAAATATTTTGTATCTCTTGCATGTGTAGCACTGAATCCTGAGATGATTAAAGTATAACCTTTCCTGCCTGGCTTTCAGAGTGAAACATGCTTGCAACAACACACAGTGCAGTATTAGGCTTCATGGCAATGTTTCATGGGGTTTGGTACATCTGTTTTCACATAATAGTGCTCATGTTGTTTCTGGGGAAATGTTTCATAGGGTTGTGCTTAGTCGTTGTTTTTAAAATAGCTGTTACTCTCATTCTATTACATTCTCAGAATAAAAGCCTTAATTCTCTAATTTGAATAGTTGTGGAGAAAGTAGGAGGTACCAAAATACAGACTTAACCTTATCAGTTCACTTCAAGTCTTTGTATCTTAGAGATGCCTATGCATTTTTTTCCATTTATTGAATTTTTAATATGCACTCTTTCTTCCTCTTTAGGATGAAGAGAATGGGAATAGACAAGGTATGTCTTGTTTTTACTCTCTTATAGATCCAGTATATTAACTGCTTCAGCTGTGTAATTGACTTGAATTGCTACCTAAGAGCTTGAAATTTAAAATCACTTCAGTGTAAACATCAAGCTCATTGATCAGTCACTTAATTCTAGGTTATGCCAGTCAGTTCCCCTCCATTTGCATACCTTTCTCCATCTCATATTGCCTTTGTCTGCTTTCTTTCTTAATTCATACATGAATTTATATTTTTATAAATTTATTATATAGCTCCATCCCAGTTAAGTTAAATTTCTCTTTGGTATTTAGGCATTTTCTCATCCATGCTTCCTTTTTGCTGCTATCTTAACTGTTTCCATTAAAGGGTGAAAAGCATATTGATTTAATGAACTGGGGTTGTCAGATTGGGAACCCAGTCCCACTTTGTTTTCCCAGTCTGTCACGATGGTAAGGTACATGGGGCAGTGGGATTGTCTGTACTGAGTGCTCTGTGCAGGGTTCAGGTGGTGCTAAACCTGGCAGGGCAGTGCAGCGCAGCTCCCTGGGGATGGGACTGCTCAGAGCTGGGGGACAGCAGGGGCTGAATGCTGCTTCATCCATTTCATCCTCCCTAGTTTTACTCATCTGTCATCACCTGCATGTTAAATGGTGAAAGGTTAATCTGTTCCTACTTTTTATCACTCCCTAAACTTGAAACATCCTTTATTTGTTTTGACATATAAAAAAGGAATTGATGTTCTGTGCCAAACCAGTATGGAAGACAGCAGTTGTGGTCTAGAGAAAGAAGTTCTGTGGTATTCTTGTTCTCACAGGGAGAACTCAGGCAGTTAAAGATATAATGTAGGTCTGTATCTAAAATATTATCTGAGAGCTATTTTGCAGTAGAGAAACACGAGTAAACAAGTATTTATTTGGTTCACTATGAGACCTGTGAAGGTAGAAACAAGATTACTTTTTGGAAGTTTTTGTGTAGCTTCTAAATCCATGAATCATAGCTCAACTATTGTTTATTTATAGCACATATCCCTTGAAATACAGATCAGAGGGCCCAAACGCTCTGAAAGGTAACAGTGTTCTCATGAAGGAGAGAAGGTTGGACTTGTCCCCCTGGAAAGAGAAGAAATGACTGTGAAGCAGAGGATGTAGGTGTCAGTAGAACTTACCCTGCCAGTTTTGTGTGTTAAACATTTAAAAATAGCAAAATGGGACAAAGTCTGTAGTCTTCTCCAGCATTTGCCATGATCTTTGGCGGCATACGGTGGATGAGACTCTTTTTATTTACATTGCTGCAGGTTGTTCCTGTTCCCAAGTAAGGGGAAATAGGCAGCTTATGAGGAGAAAATCAGGAAAAGCGCACACCTCCTTTTGCATGTTCGCAAAAGTGATTTTTATTCAGCAACAGCAGGTAGGCCAGAAGTTCTGTGCAGGGTTATCGCAGGCATTCGCGGAGCGCTTCGCACCGGAACCCGGGATGGAGCCGCTCCGCTGGGAGCAGCCCGTTCGGGGGCCGAGCGCCGGAGCCACCTGGTGGTGGCTTCCTGCATTGCAGGCAGATTGGGAAAACAGGCGTCCACGAAGCCCGCCATAATTAACTGAAAATACCCCACTGAGAGACACTTTCTTTTGAAGTTTGTACATGATAGTTCACTTAATTCGCTTGAGTTTTCCTCTCTGAAAGACTAAGCTAAGGGGATCCAAACATTCCGTTTTTGTGAGGCAGTGTGTGCCAGTGCAGAAGTGTCTTTTTTGGTATCAGTTTTCAGTGAAAATTTATAATTACCTGCACTTTATGCTTTGCCCTTCTCAAAGGTTAAGTTGATCTGTTAAAGATGAGGGTGTTTCATCAAATTCAGCATTTATATTTGATTAGGCGAGTGTGGAGAAAAGCATCTCTATTGCTATTACCTTTCTCTGAGAGCACTTGAATATTTTTCTGAAGGAGCAGAGCCCCTAATTAAGTCTAGAGGGCAGAAGATAAAAGCATGTACTCTGTTTGATGTATTCTAACAGTGAAAGAAATATTTTTATATGATTTTTACATTCTGATATAAAATTTTTCTATGTAGCTTGATCAAGCTCCTGGATTGCATTATTCTTCCTTTTGGTAAGCAGTAAAGTTTCAAAGTATTTATAATGAAAGGTAATGCAAATTTGTCCAGGTGAGCTCTGAATTAGGATTGACACAGGAGGGAGATGATGGCCCTGAAGATTGGGTTGTCAGGCAAAGGGGTTAGGGTGCTGTGGACAGGAGACACCACATTGACAACAGCTGGGACAGAAGGGGACCAGCTTAAGTGTATGCACATGAACAAGAGAGAGCCTACAGGACAGTACCGTGGAGCTCTCATGCCTTTTTCATGGCATCTCTGAGGCCCCTGCACGCTCACACATCACAGAGGGATGGTGGGATATCTCACAGGTGAGGGCCAGGGTGCTGCAGTGGATGAGTAGAGGCACTTTGGGAAGAACAGGTTGGGAGACCATAGAGGTCAAGTTGCCTTTGTGGTCTAGTTGTGAGAGAATAGCAGGCATTCATGAAGCTCTGGCTTGGGATAGATGGGGAGCTGGCTTAGAGCCTATGGTCAGGATTTGTGGGCAGTGTTTTGGTGGGTGTCTGCTGCTGCCCTCTCATGGAAGAAGTAGCCAAGGCTTTCTTCAGACAAGCGATGAAGGCTTCACATATGTACATGCTGCTCCTTATGGGGGACTTTAGCACCCTGTTATCTGCTGGAAGGGCATCACAACAGATTTATCCGAAATGTTTTGTAGTTATTTTAAATTTTTCCATTCTTTTCATACTTTCATGGCTCCAGGTTGTTGATCCTAAGCCAAGTAATTGAAATGCTTCTCTAACAGGTGCATTTTATCAGAAGATGCAGATTTTCCACTATGGATTCTTTGGTCACTGATTGGAAACTTTTATCAGCTTCTACTGCTTTCCAGAGAATTTCTGTTACACTGACCAGTCTATGTTATACATTTCTTGCAGTTATTACTCCAAGAAATAACATGGAATATTTATTTCATGTGTTGCCCTGGAGTTGCCCTATTTCAATATTCATTTATTTAAGTGGTATCTCACAAGTAGAAGTCTTCCAGGAGAGCGTATTAGGAACATTTGGAGCCAAACTGAAAAATACCTGTATCTATTAAAAACCATAGCATTCTTATTAAAAATTTGCACTGTCAACACGTGATAAGTGGTGGAGAAAAACTTCTTTGTGCCGTTTGATTGGGGACGTTGTATGATTCTGTATCTTGTTGTCCTTCAAACTTTACTTAAAACTGTAGATGCCAAAATACAAGTTTCATACATATGAAGGCAGTTTCTTGTATATTGTCCTAAAACATGTTTTCCTTTAAAAACTTTTGGCTTGGTGATCATGATTAAAGTGAACAGTGACAAGCATAAAGAAATAGACTGAAAGAAATTTTATCTTTCAGTAGAACTAAGCTATTTTCATGTCTAACACAATACCTGGGAATCCAGTATCACTATAATCCAGTATATTTTTTTTTCTAGTATGGTATTCTTGCTTTTTGTACTTTTATCTTTATTTCTATGTAGAAATACCTACAGCAACTAGGAGCTCCCTTTCCCATAAAAATCCCATACAGCAACTCAGGTGTACTGCTTAGTGTCCTTTTCTGTGGAGACCCAGTGTGCACTTGTTAATGAGACTTTAGACATGTTTTGACTCAGGTTTCTAGAATATTAAGCTTTGGTCACCAGGCCTTTTTTTTTTTAATGTGCCTAAGTATGTATTAAAGTTTCTACCCTTCAACTGTCTACACTAAATAGTTGCAGTTTATTGCCTGGCCTTCTTCAGCGCTGTGCAAATCTACTTTGAGAGGGTAGAGCCTTTGAGGGAAGGGTGGAAAAAAATGCAGGAAAACATTTTGTTTTCTTACTTCTGCTTATGTAAGGCCTGGAGTTTTTAGTGTTTAATTTCTTTAAACAGACTGTTGGTATCTGTAATGTAGTTTGTGTTCTCCCAGGATTTAATTTAATCCCATGGTTTTTAACATCATGTATCAGGCTCAGTCTGTTATGAAATAAACATATTGTGCCTGTGATGATGGGAACAAGGTAGATAAGGAACAAGAGAATGAATGTGAAAGCAAATACTTGGAAAGGTCATAGATGGCTGGGGTGATATAGTCCAAGGTATATGATAATAGAATTAGGAGTAAGAGGCAAGATGTATGTAACACTAATGCTTTAGGATAGTGGGACAGTAAATCGCCTTTTTTTGTGGATTTTTGATCCAAGTTAATTTTTTAACACTTAAATGTTGAGAATGCTAAAAGAGGAGGCTCACTTAGTTTTCCACTGAGACCAGAGCCTGATGATTCCTTGTTTGCTTATAGTACATCCGGAATGTCCAGTGGATTTGTCTTCCAACTTGTCACATGTATAATGGCTCTCAGTGATTACTATTGAGTTCAAATCATCTTTGACTTTTAATAAAAACATGAAATGTAATTTCCAAGGATTTAAAGCAGAATCCATAGGTTCACTACTAGAGATGAAAATTGTATTGCTCTATAGTAAATCTTCCAGACTAATCATAGATTAAATTTTTAACTTGAAAAGGTTTCATTTGAGATTCGAGAGAATTGAATAAAGTCATAGTAATGGCAAATAATGCAATGAGAAAACACAGTTTTGGAGAGTTTGTAACTAAGTTGAAACCGTGTTATTTATTTTCTATAAGACTGCCAAATTATTTTCTCATCTTCTCTCCCTACCTTGGCATGAAGATTGGGTTGAAGTTGTATTAGTCAAATGATTTAACAGAAAAGTAAGTACAAGAAGAAATACCATCTTGGAGCTGCCTAATCAAAATGCCAGAGGTGCTTTGAGAAATAAGAGTGTATTTTTCCTGTGTTAGAGAGTTGAATGCCAGGTGTTTCTCTGCTAAATGACTCAACAGCACTAATTTACTTACAATGCTCTCTCAGAGGCTCATCCCTGGCACTGTATTTCAGCTAGTGTTTTCCAGGTGAGTTGTTTTGTGCTTAACAGTGGGTGAAATAAGCTCTGTTGGGGCTGGGCTGGGACCTTTGGGCTCCTTTTCCGCAGTGGATTGCTAGTGGAGAAGTGCTTACTGTGTATGAAATTCAGTTTGTAGATTATAATATGCAGAAATATCTGTAGCTGGACTCCCTCCGTTAGATGTAATCATGACAGGTTTGTGATTTATCTTTATTAAATGAAATCTCAGTTAATAAACGTAAGTGTTGCTGTACTTTCGGCAATCTCTTTTTTGAGTAGTTTGGGAAATTATTAACAGGTTTTTGATTGAGTAATCAATTTGAAGCATTTGCCCTGCTGTATCTGTTATATATTTCCCCTCCCTTTGCCTGAAAGGCACCCCAAGAATCAGTGCCATTCAGCATTGTTGAACCAATGGAGTTCAAATGCGTTGGATACCCAAAAGCATACTTGTAGATCTTCATGCTCAAGAGGAATGTTCCTCCTTTTTGAGTCAGAGAAAGGTGTGCATAAGAGCCTGTCTTGACTAATTTGAGGTGTTTCATGGAGCTGGTTTCTTAAATAGTCATCCTTTTGCTGTCTGCTGAACATGGGGCTGGGAGCAAAAATGTTCTACAAAACCTCTGTAGACTTTATTGAATCCCTGTGTTATGCAGATTTCTAAGCACAGTCCTAAGCACAGCTCTTATCGCTGTCCTGAGGAGAAGAATCCCCCCCCCCCCCTTCAGGAAGAGGGGAAA